>SNQJ01S0072990.1:23129-37096 GCA_010110895.2 Picea sitchensis | reverse complement strand
GCAGGTCAAGATTATGTGGTTCATGCTCATCATGTTAAAGAAAATAAAACACTTCAAACAATGGAACAATTAACGAAGGCAGTGCAAGCAAGCAACAAACCAATAATTGTTTCAAATGAATTAATTGATCTTAAGCAAGAACAAGACATGGTTGTTGAATGGAAAATCAATCATAAGTTGCTTCAAGATAAGCTCATGTTGTGCAGATATTTCAAGTATATCAGCTCATTTGCAGTCGTCTTTTTGATACTGTCATTAGCAATGTTTTCTACATGGATGATAGTGGCTTCAGTAAGATGTAACAGTGTTCAAATGGCTAATAATATACTGTCAGTTGTCATGATTGTGTTACAGTTGATCTTGATGAGATAGGTGCACATGAAAAAGTTCAGAGATAGAGGACAAGTCGGGTGGCCTATCCCGAGCTTGTTGACTGGTTAGTAACCTTTTGGGGACCAAAAGGTCTTTTTGTGGGGAGGTGTGATCCGAAATCGGATCCAGAAGCCTTATAGGGTTTAAAAATGCTCAAAAATAAAAATGCTTGGAATGCAACGAAACCAGTGCCATTGTGTCCGTCTTGTCTTCCTGATTCCAATGGTATATTTGCTTCATCAAACGGGCTCTGTATGCGCAAGATATTGCGTTCTGTTCGAAAAGTCAAATAGGCAAAAAAAGGGGATGACTGTACAGTCCGTATAGATGACGTGGAAACTCCAGAAGATGACATGTGGCAGCTTCTAGAGATGACACGTGGCATCCTCAGATGACGACGCGTGGCAGGTGACGGAGCACAGGTACGAGCAAATAGTTGGACCAATCCAGAGGTGACACATGTCACCACTGTAAGGGTGACACGTGGCACAGATGACGTCATCAGCTGACATGGCAAGGTGACATGGCAGTACGCCATCTGACGCGTGGCAGGGTACGTGGACCATTCAGCAGTTGACATTTGGCAGTTTCTAGTTGGTTGTTGGTGTGCCACATGGCCTAGTCGTGGGCTGCCACGTGGCACCCCGTGGTTGGTTCATTGGTTACATGTAAAATTTGTATGGGTTGCACGGGAGTCGAACTCGCTACCTCCCCAGCAGGAAATGGACTGGCAGGGCCGGGCTAACCTCCCGCCCCACCGGTAGTACTTATTATATAAATGAAAAAGAAATTATTTATGTTTGTTTTAAGTTTATAATGGCGGGGGAAAGGGCCGGGGCTTAGCCCCAACCCACGGTCCAACAAACACACGACCATATAACCAACGGTGCGGGGAGCGTATTGGATAGGGGATAGCCCCCGGTTCCCGGGTGACCCCATATGACCCGGGGCCTTTACCATACAGAGCGCGGGTAGTCCGTTATCTTGAGATCCCATGCGGATCCCACGACCAGGAGCTGGAGCGAAGAAAGGGGGGCCAACGCTTAGACTTTGGGCTAGCGCGTGGCCACATGGCCCCCATATGACCATTCCAGAGGGTGCACGCGCCGATGAAGGGGGATGCGCCCATAAATATATATGCCAAGTGGGTTTTTGGTTATAGTTTTGATTTTTAAAAGATATTGAGCTTGATTTTAATGCATTTTCTCCATTTTTGGGAGATATTGGGCATTTTTGGAGCCCAAATTTTGGGAAGAAGTTGGAGATGAGAAACCAACCAACTTCAGATCTATATAAATCAGGCCTATTTGAGGACATGGAGGACAATCAGGAGGGAAGTCAGAGCAGAGTTATGCTGAAGAGAAGCCAAGCCAAAGCCATTTTTATGCAGGGAAGATTTTGAGGAGCAGACGCTGTCGGATCATTTCTGGGAGCTCTAGATGTCCGTTTTGCGTGCCATTTTCTTTGCAGGGTTCTAGAGATCTGAACAAACATGACCAGATCAGTATTGTATCCATTTGGAATTGTAGTGATGTACTTTTGAGCTTTTGAGAAGAAATAAAGAAGCCTCGACCACAGAGACAAAGGCCCGGAGACATAGGCAAAGTTGTGCCGAACTCCGTTATCAATCTGCATGTTATGGTTTGTTGTCTATTATTTTATTTCAGATCTGCATATGTGTATATGGATGTCATAATTCCTCTTCTTTCCTCATTCTTTCATTAAGTTTCTCAAATGGTTAATTAATGCATGCAAAATTAAAACTCAACCATAGTCATTAAAAGATCCGACGGATCAGGAGACTTGCGAGAACTCGCGAAATGTGAACTCATGAAAAGATCATATCCATTGATCGAAGAGAAAGCGTCGACCGTTGATTTTCCCAGTGGGATATCGAGAAATCAGATATCAGGAGAAGGGAGGTGAGTGGTCCTCCAAATTCGTGAAATGTGAAGTCCCGATAAGCACTTGAGGGTTGACCCCGGGTGACAACCAGACTTCATATGGAAAGAGAATAGAGGGGCTAGCACGCGCTAGGCTCCTGTCAGGATTTCAGAGGTTGAGAGAGTCGAGGTGACTCACATACAAAGAAACGACATGAAAAATCATGAAACACCTTTTTGGATTAAGAGAGTGGTCACAATTGTGGTCACATAGAGGAGGGGCTTAGCCAAGGAAGAGATAGTGCACGTCAAACATTGAAATTCACATAACGCTTAGGAGAGGGCCTGCAGGTCTCATACGACCTACACATTTGGAGGAAGAACTTGTGTAAGTGGGTTTGGGGTCTAGAAAAGACCCAAATAGTCGATCCGACTTAGTTTCTTGATCGATCCTATACCGGGAGTTCGCGCAACCCCAAGGAGAGAAAGGGGGGGGGGTCTGCATCAAGTGGTATCAGAGATGAAGTTCACTTGTAGAAAAAAGGTGAATAAGGAGATAGAGTACTGATGCTCTGTAAATATTATTGCATGGAGTGCAACAATTGATAGATAACCAGGAGGGATGAAGTCAGAAAATATGGCTAATGAAGTCCATGAGCGTGGTCGAAGAGGAGACCACCAGTAGAAGAGTAAAGAAAAAATTGACAAGGAGATCGCTGAGATAAGAGTGAGAATGGAACAACTCACATTTAAAATGCAGAAGGATGCAAGAGCACATTGGGTGTATGAATGGCCCATGAAGAAGAGAGTGAAATGGCCAGTAAAGGAATTGTTGGCCAGAGGACAATGAAGGATGATGAGAAGGTGGCTGAGGCATACTAAAAACCTCAGTGAACCAGAGGAGGAATTGATTCACATCTGTGAACCAGAGACTACAAGAAATCTCAAAGACGAGGATGAGAGGAGTTCAGATGAAGATCTCTTAAAATGCCAAGTGGGCAATGAGATGGGATTGATATATCTCATAGAATGCCAGGTGGGCAGAAGTGAAGTCCTAAATTTCTAGGTGGGTAGGGAGAAGGAGATGAGACTACCTGAAAGTCTCGGGAGCTCATGAGTGAGTTCATGTTGGCAAGGAGTGCTGATAGATGGAGATTCATGTGGATTTTCAGACCATGTGAATGAAGATGATGACAAGTTAAAAACTTTCACCATCCAAGAGGAGGATCAGAGGATCCTTATGATTATTGGAGGGATAAAGATATTCCTACCAAAAAACTAGGTAGAGGCCAATGCAAACGATGAAAGTGTAGCAGAAGAAGAAAGAAAACCAACAAAAACCATCAAAGAGAAAGAAATGGAGCAGACACTGATGTCTACCCTAGCAGAAGGAGAAGAGCATTCAACTGAATTTCTCAAAATTTCAGCCAGAAGCCGAACATGAGATGAATGTAGCATTGGACCTTACAGAAGAAGAGGAAGCAGACATCATGGAATTTTCTGATCTGTATGAAGAATTGGAAGCCCTAGAGAGAAGGGTAATGGTGCAAATCTTGCACATCCAATAGGTCAAGTTGGAGTCAGATAGAGGAGCTTACCAGCCAGAGAAATGGTTGGAAGGAGTTGGAAACATGCCAATACAAGAAGAAGCCGAGAAACAACTTAGTGTTGAGACTGAAGGTCTGCAACTTGCAGTAGAGTGGAAACTCAATGCCACAAGGGGAGATAAATACATCATGGGAGATCGAGTAGATCTGCCCATTGATAAGAAGGAAGAGTTGCGGCAGAGAATACTGCATAAGAAGAGACAACCACTGGTGCAGCTAGACAGAGTAATAGAAGAGATCGAGAAGCTGATGTTGAGGTCAACAGAAGTAGTCAGCAAAAGAGAATTGAACAGAAGAGAGCCTTCCATAGTAGTAGGGAAGAATCAGAAGAAGAAAAAGAAGCAGCAGCAACAACATAGTTGAAGAGGAGCAAGATGACAAATCCAAAAGAGAAATTGGGATCTAGGTGGATTTCAACACTGGAGAAGAGGAGCTCATGTTTTTCCTAGCAAGGGATTATGATACAGGAGCATCACTCTACCTCAGCAAACATGCCAGCACGCTAGCACACAACTATGCAATGGAGAAAGGGAGAGGCATTAAACCTCCCATTTTTCTAAATTTGAAATAATCCTATACATATTTTTGTGCTGTAAGGTTGTAAATGCCAGGCCATGCCTTTGTACAGGTAGTGGTTGGATTTCATTTAAAGGGTTGCTTGTAGCAGGCCCAGATCGTGGTCAGGTCTGGGTAAACATTTATGAAAAATTCAATGTAATAGATGAGGTTAGGTGAGAGAGGACGAGCTTGCAGAGCCCCTCTTTTGTAAGGAGATATTATATCAGATTTCATAAGGAAGATAGGCAGAGAATGATAGAGAGGTCTGGGTAGAGAGGCCTTAGAAGTAGAATAGTTATGAGAGAGATACCTTGAGAGAAATGGGACTTTGTTAGAGTCCAATTTTTGTAAATCATCTGTATAGACACACAGAGATAATAGAAAAACGTTTTTTCCTGCATATCAAGTGTTTATGTGTTTCATGAATGAATTCTGTAGACGTATGATAAGATTTATTTACAGTAGGAAGATAGATTTCATTTATCTTGATTGAGTTTTGTTGTATCATTCTGGGTTCTTTAGGCTATGCAAGGAGCGCACAACAGAACGTTGGAAGTTTTGTAGCCATCACAAAGAGTGTGCATCTAAATCTCTTCGTTGAGTTTAGAGGAGAACATGCTAGGAGGGCACACCAGGATAGTTTGCAAACTCAAGAGGAGCCCTGGATTTACTGAATACTCTGGAGGGAATACTGTGAGGGCACAAAGAGATAGAATCACTAAGGATTTTGTAGAGCTCTGCCAGGTGGGAATTGAGCGAGTGCAAGGAGTGCACAAGAGGACTCTGTTTCGAGTTCTGTGAGAAGAGAAGTGTCAAGGATAAGACACTCACAGAGTTACTGAATACTTTGTCGGCTCAATAATGAGTGCTTGATAATAAGTCGCCAAGAGGGAACTTATATCCCTTCAAGGAGTGAAAGGGTTGATACAGAGTTGTTGAATACTCTGGAAGAAGACCTGTGCAAGGAGTGCACCAGGCCAACACTCGGACGAAGTGTTGAAAGACAACTAGTCGAATATTGGTCAGAGCACAAGGAGTGTGCACATAAAGAACTTGTTTTAATTTTCAAATATCAGGAGGTTAAGTGCAAAGTGTGCCAGGTGGAGCACCCGAATTCTTATAAAGAAGACACAGAAGGGAGAGTCCCTTAGAGACTGAGCAAGTTGAAAATCTCAAAAGAGATAGAATGAAGCTACATGTAGAGCACATGTGTGCACAGGACCAAGGTCGAGTTTCATTGCCAAAGCTCAAGAGGGAGAACACAGATGAGACCCAAATTCACTGGGCTCGCAGAGGAATCAAAGGTCGAGGCCTTTGAACATTGGAAATATTCCAAGTCGATGAATAAAGACAAAGCTTGAGAGGAGGAGCACAACAACCATAGATCAACTACAGAGGAGAAGATCTAGATTGTTGAATCTCACGTCTAGAGACCCAAAAGAGTGCACAGGTGGAGATCAGATATGGACCGTAGGATCTGGACACGTGGGCCAACAACCGTTGGATCCAAAGGAACATGCACAAGGTTTAGACCCTTTTGAGTTGCACATGTGAGTGGATATCACGAAACATGAAGTCTCAAAATCATTGGGGTCGTCCATCGTCAGAGGACAGTTGGCAGCAAATCAACATTTCACTGACTCGTGACTCGGAGAAGTCAAAGATAGATTTATAAGAACTCACGAATCACGAAATCATGATTTGATATGAGCCGTTGGATGGAGAAAGATCATGAGCCATTGGATGGAGAAATATCATGAGCACACACGAAGGTGGCGCTTCCTCCTTAACCAGGCTGAGGCCATGGAGCAAGTGTAGGGTGGACAAATACGCCTCCAACGACCCCTGGTTGTTATTCCTTAGGTTAGAAAATACACAGAGGACGATGATGAATGGGAGGGTAAGGGGAGAGAGTGCTCGTGAAAAATACACAGAGGATGGCGATGAATAAGCTCTTAGAGGAGCCAAAGAGCATGAGCCAGGGCAGAGGGAAAAAGGATGAATGCACTAGGGAAATTTCCTGCTTATTACTGCATCCCCATGAGTTGACAGGCCCCATCGCCATTAGAGCCGAGTTGAAAACCACCCTAGGCCTGGTACGCCTAGTCTGGCTTGCTCGAGTGACCATTGCAGATTACCATTACTGTCCATAGGGTGTGAGCCATGCAGTGGTTATGGGTTGTGGGCTGGTGGCCGAAGTTAATAACTCCCTTGGCCGCTAGGTTCCATGTGTCCGCTGACGCTGACCAGGTACCATCCCATCCAGGGATACATAATCATTATCTTAATAAAATATATTATACTTATTTATTGCAATTAATTAATCATTTTATTAAAATATATTATTTTTATTTATTGCAATTATTTAATCATTATATTAATATAATATATTATTTTTAAATACATCTATTGATTTTTTATTTTAGTTTAAAGATCATAATATATTAAGATTTATTTATATGTGTTGGTCTTCCCGATATATATGAAATAACACAAGAAAAAAAAGACTAAACTTTATAGTTAAAGTTATTTCAAAAGGTAATAAAATAGGTTTATCTTACTCTTGTTTCATATATACAT
Organism: Picea sitchensis; assembly: GCA_010110895.2. Lineage (NCBI taxonomy): Eukaryota > Viridiplantae > Streptophyta > Pinopsida > Pinales > Pinaceae > Picea > Picea sitchensis. The sequence goes on along the minus strand of SNQJ01S0072990.1, from coordinate 30,096 downwards.
ACTTATATGATATATGGTATAAAAAATAAAAGGGATGTGAAGTTAGTAAGCATATTTATTTCTCAATTAATTAACTATTATGTTAATAAAAGATTATAATAAAAGATATATAGAAAAATAACATATATTGTTGGACAACTGAGAGGGGGGGTGAATAAGTTGTTACTGTGCTTAAACAATTATTTCCATTTAAAACTCTTTATAGAACACTCAATGATGATCACAATAATGGAGGGAAGTAAAAAATATTATTCAACATGAATCACACACATGAAATATACATAGACACCTATTTCTTGAGGAAACCCATAAAGGGAAAAACCTCTTCTTCTTGATATGATAAGTAGTATTTATTTTTTGTACATTATCATTCTTATGAGCACCAACTACTTTTGAGTTTACCACCTCTATTTTACAAGCAACAACTTGTTGAGAGAACCAACTCTCTGATTTCTCTAGTACCCACTAGAAGGAAGCACCAACTCCCTGAGTGTTCCAACACCAACGTGATGGAAGCACCAACTTCCAGTTACATAGGCACCAACCTGTATAACAGAGAACAATAGTTCTCCCTTGCACCTCCCTACCACCCTGGTTTTTCTTGCTGCAACCAGATGGAAGCTACAACTCCCTGTGTTCAAGAAACCACTTGAAAATCTGAGAAAAAAAATCCTCCCTAGCACCACCCTACCATTCTGAAATATAAATCTTTTCTTTCTGAAATTTATTACAATGATACATTATTTAGTCAATGTCTTACCAGTCTCATCATTGTTCTTCTACACTACTCTGCTCTACCTACATCAATGTCTTCCTTCTCACATCTTGAGATTTTTGTTCTTCTTCTCTATCTCTGTATGCGCACCTCGTATTTCACTTCCTCTCTCAGATATGCATTTCTATTCTATGTCTTTCTTCTGCGTTTTATGCTCTGTGCACCATTGCCATTCTCTGTGCTATGCCTCTTCTGTTTGGTTCAGCTGTTGTGCATAGCATGCTACTACCCGCATGAATAATTCTCAACAAAAGCGAACATCTCTTCTCTATTCTACGTATATTTATCATGCTAAGTTCTCTGCCAGATCATACACCTAACTATTCGTCCTCTCTGGCGACTATGCTGAGTCTGTTCTTCATCAGTGGTTGTTATCTTGAGATTCTTTGGATTCTCTGACAGTTACAGTCTTTGATTCTTTTCCATCTGTCAATTGTCTCTATGAGGAGTCTTCATTCTACTAGAAGTTAGTTTGAGACTCTTCATCTTCTCTGGTGATCACCCTGCAACTCCTCAAGTTCTCTGGAAGATACACTCACTCCTTTCTAGAAGTTATTGATAAAACCTCCATGCACTCATCACTTACTAAGAAAACTTCACAGTGGGATCTAGCTTCGTTTCTTGATATGACCTTTGGCGATGGTCTCTCGTGACCACGTGATTACGAGCACGAGCTCTCTTCTCGTTAGCCCCTTGTCGCATGTGACCTTAGGCTACATACTTGCGTAAGAGAACGATTGAGGGGGTGACCAAGAGTGGTTTGGGATCAATCGCTTTTCTCCCCACAATCCTCCTCCACCTGCCACGTACCCTTTCTCCAAAACTGTGGTTTCAATTGTGGCCCTCCTTCAACATTTTCAAGTTCATGCAACTTCAATCCCCACAATGCGATGAGACTATCGATCTCATGATCTTGACGGTGCTCCTAAATGGACGGTTCAGATTTGTTCTTTCACGATCTGCAGATAATATCTAACCTACCTAAATCAACGACTGTGGTGTATTTCGTGATCTGGGATCAGGAGTTTCAAATCTCAAATCTTGCTTTTCCCATATGACAATCTTCCGGAGTGGAAGATCTATTGACACCTATCTCCCTGAATCTACGATCAGGATCTCCTCCACAAGTCTGGCCTTTGAGACTTTCAATTCTCAAACTCTTCTTGCTCCTATAGCATTTCACCCAGATTCCATGATCTAACAACGCGTGGTATTCTTGAATCAATGGTCACAATCCCTTCGGGTATTCAGGGTTTGAAAATCTCAACTTTCCAACCTTTCAACCTTCCTTTGATTTTTCCCGGAGATGACAATCCACTAACGTGTGTCCCTTTCAGATCAATGGTCACGATCCTTTCATGTCTCCGGACTTCGGAATTCTCAAGTCTCAACTGGAAATCCTTGAAGTGAGAGTTCTCCGAAATCTCAGATCAATTGACATGTACTCCCCTTGACGATCAACGGTCGAGATTTTTCTTCGATGCTTCAGGAATTTAGGCTGATCGCTGCTTCATTCTCCTCCGAAGTGGTCACCTACTAAATAAGTCATAGGTGGTGGAGATCGCTTCCTATTGGTTAACACTTCCACTTACACTGTCCTTCCACTGTACTAGATCAACGATTGAAAATGCACCCGAAGTGATCTTTAGATCGGATGACTTGTATACTCTTCGAGACTTCGACATTCAGGACTTCGGGACTTAGGGCATCTGCTGGTGGTAAAACTCCCGAAGTAAAACTCCTGTAGTGACGTCACTTGATGATGTGTCATGAGCCTAATAACTGCCACATGTCACTCAGATTTGTGATTTGAAATGCCGAATCAACTTGACAGTTGTCATTGTTTGATTGCACCACATGTCCTTGCTGACGTAGTCTTGATGACGTGGATCCTCATTCACCTTGGGACTTTGGCCTTCAGGACTTCGGGTATTTCGACTTTTCAAGTCGCCAATTCTTTCGAAGTGAGAATCCCCGAACAGTAACCTCCTCGCAACTTTTAGACCCAAACTAAATGTTGTTCATCGATCATGTTCTTAGATTGACGACTCGATCTTTCTGTGATGCTACTTTTATAGCTTATCTTGTCCTTCCACTTTAAGATGATTTGATAGTTAACGTTTACTCCAGTTCTCTGGGCTTCGGGGATTTCAAATATCAAATCAAAAAATATGAAGTGATATTTTTCTGGAGCTTAACTTCCTCACATATTTATACTCGAACTAAATGTTGTGCGTCGAACATGATCCTAGATCGATGGATCAGTTTGTCTGCAATGCAACTCTTTTGGCTTATCCTCTAATTCCACTTAGAATGATCCAACGACTGACAAAAATTCACATAAATGAGATCTCATATATTTTACCTCGCTTATCCTATCCTTCCACTCGAAAGTGATCCGAAGGATGACTAGAATTTGGGTTTGATTCGATGACTGATGAATATTCAAATAATCAAATTCTCAACCATTTTGCCCTGCTTATCCTATCCTTCCATTAATTCAATCTGACAGTTGTTGGTCCTCTGGATTGGTTATCCAATGACTACTGTCACTCTTCCTCCTAAGCTTCTAATCTCTCTGACTTAGAATATTTTCTAAGTGTTCACGGGTCTCGACCTTTTCTCCTCCTATGAGTTCATCTCTTGGACCTCATCTGCACTTCTGGAAACCACTATCTCTTCTGATATTTCTCGTCTTCTATTTCTTGTTTTCCATCATTGTTCTTGCCATCAATGACAAGCACTCTCTGGCTGTAATCATGCCAAAAATCTCCCCCTTTGGCATTTATGGAAACCCTAAAAGACTGCACTGTTCTACTTAGACCTCCAATTGTAGCATCCTAGCCACACCTTTTCTCCCCCTTTGACATCAATGTCAAAGAAAACACACTCCCCCTGAGATGTTGCAGTAGCTTTCAGAGGTATCAGATATTCAACCAACACAAACTCCCCTTGACGGGATGGACTCTCTTATTTGAGTCCTGCATAGTATTTGTATTTAACTTAGAGTCTTCTCCTTCTGATTCTTGGACATGTTCATCTTCAGCTTCAACTGTGTCCTCTGTATCAGACTCAATATTGCTCACCTCTCTTACTGGGATTGTGTAATCTCTCCTGATCCCATGTTTATTAGAGGATTACTTGAAATCACTTAACATAAATTCTCCTCCTCTATTTGATCTTACGGCCTTTAACCTGTTGCCTCTTTGATTCTCAATTAAAGATTTAAATATTTTAAATTTCTCAAATGCTTCATTTTTTCCTTTGAGACAAGCAACCCAAGTGAGTCTGGAGTAATCATCAATGGTCAGCATGAAATAGTTTTCCTTCCCTCTGCCTTCCTGTCTTGATGGTCCACATAAATACATATGAACTAATTGGAGTGATTTATCCATTGAAGTAGAGCTCTTTGGGTTTAAACCGTGTCCTAGTTAGTTTTCCTACTTGGCAGGGTTCACACACAGAATCTAGTGGCTTTGATAATTTTGGAAGGTCTTTTATTGCCTCAAGATTTTTGAGCTTGATTAAGTGGTCAAAGTTTAGATGTCCAAATCTCCTATGCCATAGCCAACTTTCATCATGTTTACTTAGATTACACTCTTCTCTATCTTTTTACAACACATATACATTATTATCTGTTCTTATTCCTTTAGCCACCACTTGTCGTGAGTTTACAGAGTTTATATTACAATGTTTGGAAGTAAACACCACTTCACATCTACTATCACACATTTGACTTACATTGAGAAAATTATGTTTAAACCCATCTCCTAGCAGAACATCCTCGGCTTTTCCTTTACCATTACTCAAACTCGCCATCCCTTTACCCTTGATTTTACTTGGTTCATCATTTCCAAAGGTTACATTTCTTGTTTTTCTTTTACTTATAGACATAAACTTATCCTTGTTTCCCGTCATGTGCTTGGAACATCCACTGTCTATATACCAGGGGTCTTTTTGTGTTTGAGCTAAAAGTACTAAACCACATTTTTCACTATCTTTCTTTTTCCATGTGCTGACATTTCTAGATAAGGGTTTTATCCTTGGATCTGCCTTGTAATTCTTCTGATGGAAGTTTTCATCTTTGTGGCCAAAGTTATGACAGTTATAACATTCGATCTCATTGTTCAATAAGTCAAAGTGATTGGTGCTACATTGTCTATTCATTGGTTGTTTAGTTCTATGTTGCAGAGAATATTTATTTCTTGACCTCTTCAATTGCATGTCTCTAAACTTAATTTGACAATTTGCAATCTTATGACCAAAATTAGAGAAGTAAAAACAATAACCATGGAAGAAATTTTGGTACCTGAAGGATGGCCTTATTCTTGGCATTTGTTGCTCCATCTTCTGATATCTTTGTTTTTGGTCAGCGATCATCTTCTCTTTATTAGCTTTTGGTGGCATAGTAATCACATGGTCTGATTCTCCACTGACTTGGAACTTGATCATCTTTACTGGCTCTTTGCTGCCTGAACCACTTACATAACCTAAGCTAGTCTTCAACAAAGGAGATCTTTGTTTTCTCAGAATGTCGTTTAGTTGTGCTGAGGCTTTATGTTTGGAATATTTTGGAGATACAATGCTTTAAACTTCTCCATATCTTTTTTGGTTTTTACTAGCTCTTCTTCCAAGTCTTCACATCTTGCCTTCTTCTATGATAACTGTTGTTTCAGAGTGTCCTCTATTTTCTTTGCCCCTTCTAACTCCACTTTTAGCAGGGAAAAGTCTTCATCAAGTTTCTTACTGTCTTTCTCGAACTGTATCAACAATTGTTTTTTCTTTTTCTTCTTAGATCCAAGTCTAGCAATTTCTTCTAGGGCACTGATCATTTCTCCTTCCAATTCAACCACAACTTCTTCATCATTAAATTTACTTCCTGTGATTTTATTATCATAATCCTCTTTGGCCATTAGCATAAAGTCATTGACCTTATCTTCAATAGAAGATTCATTGCTTTCATCATCTGCGGGATCATCATCATTGTTTACACAAAGAATTTTTTTCTTAAAATTATTCTCTTCATAGACCTTCTTGTGTTTGTGCTTCTCTTCATCATCATATGTCTAATCCTTTATTTTGTGAGGACACTTAGATTCAAAATGACCTATCTTACCACAATTGAAACATTTTAAAGGAAACTTACCTTGGTACTTGCCTGTGCCTTTCTTTAGTCTTCTCACAATTTTTTCTTCAATTTCATCAGGCTCAAAATCCTCATTCTTATCTACTTTAAATGATGCTTTTCTAGAGGTGGGTTTATCTTTAACTATCCTGATTTCATATGCAGTCAATGTTCCTAGAAGTTGATCAAAAGGCAAAGCTTTTAGATCATTAAGTTCTTTTATAGCAGAGACCTTTGGGTTGAACCTATCTGCCAGAGATCTCAAAATTTTCTAAACTAAAACGACTTCCTCAATTTTTTCACCAAGTCCTGTCATTGCATTTACTAGTTATTCAACTCTTAGAAAGTACACCCCAACAGTTTCATCCTCTTTCATCTTTAGCTGTTCAAACTGTACTCTATAGGTTTGAAGCTTGGATTCCTTTTCCTTTACATTACCTTCATAACTTCTAATGAGTTTGTCCCACATTTCTTTGGCAGATTATAAGTGCATAACTTTTACAAATTTGGCTTCTACAAGCCCACTTAGAATAACATTCATAACCTTGGAGTTGAAGCTGAATTCTAGCTTGTCATCCTTAGAAGCTATTACAACTGGCTTTACATAACCAGTCTCTACCACATCCCAGACATCTGCACCTAAATCCATTATGTAGGTTCTTATCCTAACTTTCCAGAAGGAAAATTTTGTTCCATTGAATCGGGGGCCTTATTGGTTGAAGTTCCTTCATGACTAGTCATGTTTAAGATCTATGATCTACCCTTAGATAAAAGGAACCTGGCTCTGATACCAATTGTTGGACAACTGAGAGGGGGGGGGGTGTGAATTAGTTGTTACTGTTCTTAAACAATTATGCCCATTTTAAAATCTTTACATAACACTCAATGATGATCAGTATAATGCAGGGAAGTAAGCATTAGAATATTCAACATCTATCACACACATGAAATATAAAGAGATAGTTATTTCCTAAGGAAACCCATAAAGGGAAAAACCTCTTCTTCTTGATATGATAAGTAGTCTTTATTTTCTGTACATTATCATTCTTATGAGCACCAACTCCTTT
>SNQJ01S0072990.1:8682-23079 GCA_010110895.2 Picea sitchensis | reverse complement strand
ACCACCTCTGTTTTACAAGCAACAACTTGCTGAGAGCACCAACTCTCTGATTTATTTAAAACCCACTAGAAGGAAGAACCAACTCTCTGAGTGTTCCATCACAAACTAGATGGAAGGACCAACTTCCAGTTACACAGGCACCAACCTGTATAACAAAGAAAAATAGTTCTCCCTTGCACCTTCTTGCCACCTAGTTTTTCTGGCTGCAACCAGATGGAAGCTACAAATCCCAGTGTTCAAGCACCCACTTGAAAATCTGAGGACAACCATCCTCTCTAGCACCACCCTACCACGCTGAAATATAAATCTTTGCTTTCTGAAATTTATTATAGTGATACATTATTTAATCAATGGCTTACCAATATCATCACTGTTTTGCAACACTGATCTGCTCTGCCTACATCAATGTCTTCTTGCTTGCATCTTCTTGAGCTTTCTGTTCTTCTGATCTGTCTCTGCATGCACACCTCGACTTTCTCTTCCTCTCTCAGATATGAATTTCTGTTCTATGTCTTTCTTCTGCGTTTTATGCTCTGTGCACCATTTCCATTCTCTGCGCTATGCCTCTTCTGTTCACTTCAGCTGTTGCGTACAACATGATTCTACCCGCATGGATAATTCTCAACAGAAGTGAACATATTTTCTTTGTTTTGTGTATATTTATCATGCAGGGTCTTCTGCCAGATCATACACCTAACTCTTCATCCTCTCTGGCGACTATGCTAAGTATGTTCTTCATGAGTGGTCATTATCCCAAGATTCTTTGGCTTCTCTGGAAGTTACAGTCTTCGATGCTTTTCCATCTGTCAATTGTCTCCATGATGAGTCTTCATTCTACTGGAAGTTACTTCGAGACTCTTCAAATTCTCTGTCGATCACCCTGTAGCTCCTCGAATTATTTGACAGATAAAGTCACTCTGTATTGGCAGTTACTGAGAAAACCTGCGTGCACTCATCCATTCCTGAGAAAAATTCATAGTGGGAGCTAGCTTCGTTTCTTGATATGAACTTGGGCGATGGTCTTTCATGACCACGTGATTGTGGGCATGAGATCTCTTCTCGTTAGCCCCCTGTTGCATGTGAACTCAAGCTACGTCGTTGTGTAAGCAAATGATTGTGGGCACGTCCAAGAGTGGTTTGGGATCAACCACTTTTCTCACCGCAATCCTCCCCTAGCTGCCATGTACCCTTTCTCCAAAACCATGGTTTCAATTGTGGCCCGCCTTCAACAATTTAAAGTTCATGCACCTTCAATCCATGCAATGCAACAGGACCATCGATCTCACGATCTTGACAGTGCTCCTGAATGGATGGTTCAGATTTGTTCTTTCACGATCTGCGGATCAGATCTAACCTCCCTATATCAATGACTGTGGTATATTTCGTGATCCGGGCTACGGGAATTTCAAATCTCAAATCTCACTTTTCCCATATGACAATCTTCTGGAGTGGAAGATCTATTGACACCTGTCTCCCTAAATCTACGATCAGGATCTCCTCTATGAGTCTGGCCTTCGGGAATTTCAATTCTCAAACTCTTCTTGCTCCCGAAGCATTTCACATAGAGTCCATGATCTAATGACGCGTGGTCTTCTCTAATCAATGGTCACAATCCCTTCGGGTATTCGGGGTTCATAAATCTCAACTTTCCAACCTTTCAACCTTCCTTTGCTTTTTCCTAGAGCTGAAAATTCACTGACGTGTGTCCCTTTCGGATCAACGGTCATGATCCTTTCGTGTCTCTAGACTTCGAAATTCTCAAGTCTCAACTGGAAATCCTTGAAGTGAGATTTCTTCGAAATCTTAGATTAGATAACACGTACTCCCCTTGACGATCAACAATCGATATTTGTCTTTGGTGCTTCGGGACTTTAGGCTGATCACTGCTTCATTCTCCTTCGGAGTGGTCACCTATTGAATAATTCATAGGCGGTGGAGACCGCTTCCTATCGGTTAACACTTCCACTTACACTGTCCTTCCACTGTACTAGATCAACGATTGAAAATGCACCCAAAGTGATCTTCAGATCAGACGACTCATATCCTCTTTGGGACTTAGGGCTTCTGCTAGTGGTAAAACTCCCGAAGTAAAACTTTCGGAGTGATGTCACTTACTTAGGTCACTTGATGACGTGTCATGAGCCTAGTATCTGCCACGTGTTACTCGGATTTGTGATTTGCATGTACCTGAGATTTCGAATAAACTTGACACTTGTCATTGTCTGATTGTGTCACGTGTCCTTGCTGACATAGTCTTGATGATGTGGATTCTCATTCACTTCAGGACTTTGGCCTTCGGGACTTCGAGTATTTCGACTTTTCAAGTCTCCAATTCTTCCAAAGTGAGAATCCCTGAACAGTAACCTCCTCGCAACTTTTAGACCCGAACTAAATGTTGTTCGTCGATCATGTTCTTAGATTGATAAATCGATCTTTCTGCGATGCTTGTAGATTGACTCAAACAAGAGATTGCATGGTTGCATGGAACCATCAAACCTAAAAACCCATACTCTAAACCTAAATAAATAGTTTAACAAATCAATAGGTCAAATCTCCATTCAAGTTAGCTACCAACACAACCACCAAAAACAAAATAAATTAATATACAACTATTAACCACAACATATAATTTTTTTACCAACCAAATTAACTCCCTATACCTCTTTTCCCACATAGAAACCTCTTTCCCCACATAGAAACCATGCTTACGTTTTCCTATTTTTTAAAGCACCCACCCATTACCATCCCATGGAGGAAATGATGGTCACCTCAATTACTTTTGTCCATCAAATTAAGATAAACAAAATATTTTTTGATTTAAAAAATTCCCAAAAATTAGGGTGTCCATCGAATCAAGCTAAACAAGGGTGTTCATCCAATCAAGCTTTCTTGAATAAACTTATTTTAAAAATTCTCAAAACATTAGGGCGACTATAAACAAAGGGCGAGTATAAACAAATTTGTACTTCAAGCTTACCAACCAACCAAAGTTTTTTTTTTTTTACAAGAACGGTTAATGTTGTATTAAGTGGCATTCTGGCGAGCTAGAATAAAAAAGTTACAAATCTGAGGAAGGTTGGTGACCTCTAACAGTGCTGCCAACCTTCTCGTGAATGTCTTGGGAGACCAATCCCATCTGCTTCTTGAGCTAATTCGAGAAAATGACAAAAAATGCATACATGAGTAGATTCTCACAAACTGTGAGCACAGTAGAAGACAGAAGCAGAGCATTAAACTGAGGGGGAAGAAATTNTTTGCCCTCGGGTAAGGGGTGGAGACGAAACTGAGTTGTCTTCAGTTTCAGGAGTTTCCACAGAGCCGCTAGAGGGGACTGAAGCAACCAGATTTGCTAGGACAGAGGGTTCTGGATCTGAAGCTCGAGTTTCTCTTGCTGCTACTGTTTCTGGGGGGATGGGATCCGGGAGGCTTCCGTTTGCCGGAGGGTCTTCCTTAATTGCTGTTGCTTTTGGTTCTTAGGCTTCATCTTCCTTCAGCTCATCAAAGCTGTTTTTATTTTCTAGAGTTGCCTTTGCTGAGTGAGTGGCCTTCGGAGCCTGGGGAAGTGGATCCTTTCACCTTGGCTGCCTTCGTCGGTTAGTTACTGGTTGAAAATCATCTTCTTTGACTGGTCCCGGCTCCTCAGGGGCTTTGGGGCATTTTTTTGCGAAATGACCGTAGGCATGGCATCATAGGCATTTGAAAGGAATCTGCTCGTAATCCAGCTCTTGGATATGGCACCATTCCCCCAGGGAGAGCTTAATGGCTTCCGTGAGTCCTTTCTCTAGGTTAACCTCAACACAAATACGAGCGCAGGTAAACTGATCCCCTTTCGGCTCTGCACTGTCCAGGAAGCGCCCAAACTTATTCCCAATGTCCTCTAGAGAGTTTCTCCCCCAGAGATGCAAGGGAAGATGAGGCAGCCTAACCCAAACAGGGGCTGCGGTGATCTCGGCTCCTGGGTTGAATTCAAGAGTCCAGGGGGCTAAGAAGAGCCCTCTCGACCCCATGAAATAGGGTCCAGATCTGAAAAATAGGTCATGGTCCTCTGCTCTCGAGAAACTGAAGACAAAAAAACCCCTGCCTACTACACACAGAGAAACGTTTCCCTGTATCATCGACTTCCAACGATCATCAATCCATGCCTCCACCTTTTTGGGGCTGGGCCATAACCCCGTAAACTTTCCAATGAGGGCCTTTTATGCTAGAAGGAGGGCAAGATTGCAAGGCCCCTCTGGGGAAAGCTCCAGAGAGGGGATCTCCTCCATCTTCTTAACAAACTTGGACAACAGAGAGGGCTTGGAATTAGATCCTACCGAGCGGACTAACTCTTTGAATGCCTCCAAAGGATCCTTTCCCATCTCGACAGACGGATCTGGGCCCATCGTAGCAAGATGGCGACCTCCTGCAAAACAAAAGGATGGAGCCAGTCGCAGAGGCCGACCACTGCTCCAAAACACATGCAAGAAGCTTGGGGACATAGGGGATTCGCTGGAGGAACGTTTTGATGCCGATCCGCGGCCCTGGAAGCAAAGATCTGTTGCAGTCTGTGCTCCTGCACTCGAAAACCAGAGCGAGGCAGCTAGGGTTTGGGCCCTAGCCATGATGGCGTTCCGTCTCGCCTCATCTCGCCGCGTCGAGTTGTTCTACCAACCAACCAACCAAAGTTACTAAACGTTCTGTTGACCTTTAAACGATCATTGCCCACCAAAAAGTTACTAGTTCCTTTCCTTCTAATATTTTATCACAAATAATTTTATTTAAAAAATATGAAATTAAAAAAAAAAATGTCAATTTTAATTATTCAAAGTGGACAATATTGATGTTGTAAGACCATTTCAAATTATTTAATTATTAAGATATATTTTTCATGAATTATAAAGATAATATTAAAAATATTATTTTTAAATATATAAAATGAATTTAAATTTAATTAAATTAAACAAATATATCCATTTTAACAATCGATAATTTGACCTCGTATTATTAGTTTGTCCTTTGACCACAAATATTTGCATAATATCTAATGTTGGAACTAGAGAACAAAAAACATTGATTTTTATATATTAAAAAGTAATTCGTTGACCTCGTAACCACAAATATTTGCATAATATCTAATGTTGAAACTAGGAAACAAAAAACATTGTTTTTTATATATTAAAAAATACCATATATGTGATGATCTGATTGGATAATAGATTGGAGGTGATTGGATAATAGATTGGAGGTCTTATTGCCCGCTTGGCTATTTCCAATGTTTTATATTTTAGCATATCCAAACTTTTTGATCGTATATGGTCTTTTTGAATCATATATATTTTATGCATTGCTTGAAGGTGGATTAATGCTAGCATTAGTTCTAAATGTTTACACAAGGCGAGGCCCTTGGACGATTTGACATCCTTAAATGTTTACCTAACAGGCCTAAAAGCCTTAAATGTTTACTTAACATGTATATCACGGAACAAGCTCGACATGAAAAATAAAAATAATTTTGAATAATTAATTGAATAAAATTTAACAAAACATTATCATATATTAATAATGAATACCATATTTAATATTAATATTATAGAATAAATATCATTAATTTAATTTATAAAAAATAAAAATAAATGTGAATAATTAATTGAATAAAATTAATTAAAAAATTATCACATTTGGGTGCATAATGTATATGACAGAATGTTGAGTGCAAAATCTATATCAAGGAAAGTTGGACATGGAAAATGAAAAATAAAAATAAATTTCAATAATTAATTGAATAACATTTAACAAAACATTATCACATATTAATAATGAATAATATATTTAATAGTAATAGTATAGGATAGATATCATAAATTTAATTTGTAGTTTATTTATTAATATTAATATAAAATAGTATATACAAGTNCATTAAAAATAATATTGAATAAAATTTAAATAATTGTTTATACTATTCTTTAAGTAAAAAGTGTTATAACATTATATAAATTACTATAAATCTTTTTACAATGTTATAATATTATATAAATTACTAAATCTCATGTTGTTGTCTGCTAAGCATGACTATAAATGTGAACCCCGACTCAGTAATTGTTTGGTGGAAAATGTATATGAAAAAAGTGTTGGGTGAAAAATGTATATCACTGAATAAACTCGACATGAAAAATGGACCTAATTGGTCTATCGACCTTAAGAGGGTAAGTGATTACTTGTGATTCTTTAAAATTTTGTTTCTGTGCTCTAAAAACATTAAGATAAGCATCACCATACTTTTGTTGAGTTAAGAGGTTAGGAAGGTTGATAGTGTGATCAATATTTTGAAAATGTGATCTAATACTCGTATAGGCTGGACAATCTAAGAGAAAGTGCTTTTCATCTTCAACCTTCTTAGTATCACAAAGGTGACACATTCTTTCATTAATATAAAATACTATATACAAGTATATATCCATTTTAACTGTAAAGTCAAGAAGAATCAATTTCTAGGTACAAACATTTATTATCATAAACAAAATCAAAATTCGAAAATTCCTAATTTACATCTAAAAACATTAAAAATAATATTGAATACATAAACCTTTATCTCTAGGTATATATGTCATGTTGATACATAAGCATGATTATAAATGTGAACCCTCCACTCCGTACGTGAAAAATGAAAAATGAATAGAAGGATCAATTTCTAGGTACAAACCTTTATTATCATAAACAAAATCAAAATTCCAAAATTCCTAATTTACATTTAAAAACATAAAAATAATATTGAATAAAATTTAAATAATTGTTTATACTATTCTTTAAGTAAAAAGTGTTATAACATTATATGAATTACTATAAATCTTGGTACAATGTTATAATATTCTATAAATTACTAAATCTCATGTTGCAGTGGGTGGGGGTCGGACTAGTGATACATAAGCATGACTATAAATGTGAACCAACGACTCCCTGATTGTTGGGTGAAAAATGTATATGAGGGAAGTGTTGGGTGCAAAATGTATATCTTGAAACAAGCTGGACATGAAAAATGAAAAATGTGAACCCACTATTTTGCCAACCAACAACTCAGTAATTGTTTTGTGAAAAATGTATATGACGAAAGTTTGGTACAAAATTTATATCACCGAACATAAAAAAAAAATAAAAAATAAAAATAAATTTCAATAATTAATTGAATAAAATTTAACAATACATTATCACATATTAATAATGAATACGATATTTAATATTAATATTATAGAATAGATATCATAAATTTAATTGTAGAGTCAAAATTGATCAATTTCTAGGTACACATCTTTATTATCATAAACAAAATGAAAATTTTAAAATTCCAAATTTACATTTAAAAACATTAAAAATGTTATAGAATTATATAAATTACTATAAATCTTAGTACAATGTTATAATATTTTATAAATTATTAAATCTCATGTTGCCCTAGATGGGGTCACACTCTTGATACATAAGCATGACTATAATGTTGGGTGAAAAATATATATCGTCTATCGAGGTTGGACTCGTGATACATAAGCATGACTATAAATGTGAACCCCCGACTCCACAACGGACGTCTCTGTAATTTTTGGGTGCAAAATGTATATGACAAAGTGTTGAGTGCAAAATGTATATCACAGAACAAGTTGGACATAAAAAATGAAAAATATAAATAAATTTGAATAATTAATTAAGTAAAATTTAACAAAACATTATCACATATTAATAATGAATAAGATATTTAATATTAATATTATAGGATAGATATCAAAAATTTAATTTATAGTTTATTTATTAATATTAATATAAAATAGTATATACAAGTATATATCCATTTTAACATATAGTCTGAGTGGGCCTAATGGTTAAGAACATGTGTTTCCTCTTAAGAGGTCGAGGGGGTAGGGTATGATATTTAATATTAATATTATAGGATAGATATTATAAATTTAATTTATAGTTTATTTATTAATATTAATATAAAATAGTATATACAAGTATATATCTATTTTAACTCTAGAGTCAAGAAGGATAAATTTCTAGTTATAAACTTTTATTATCATAAATAAAATCAAAATTCCAAATTTACATTTAAAAACATTAAAAATAATATTGAATAAAATTTAAATAATTATTTATACTATTGTTTATGCATCACTTGTTAAATTGAGAGAATGATAACATATTGTAACTTATATTTTAAGATGCTTTTAAAATTTAAATAATGCTTTATAAATTATTTTTATGAAGCAATTATTTTAAAATATTTTTAGATTTAGATAATGTTTTATAAATTATTTTTATGAAGTAATTATTATATTTGTGAAATAATACTTACTATGTATCTAAATCTCAACATATAGATATATCAATGTAATTCTAAATTTATTAGAATTAATTTTGAAAGTATATATATATATATATATATTTATATTTAGTATATAGTAAATAAAGTAAAGTAAAGATACGAGACTTTAAAAAATTATAATACAATTAGGGGAAATTTAACATGGGATTTAAATAATATTTTTTTCATGTTTTGTGGATAACATTTTTACTAAATTCATTAGTGTAAACCATTGTATTTTACCAAGAGATATTTAGTGATGAGGGCTTTTGACATAAAACTAGCCAAGTAACCAATAACAATGATGACATTATGTTAAACTAACTCCTTTGACTACTTTAAACTTATAATAAAACACAGTTTGCTAATTATTTAAATAAATTTTGTGAAAAAAGATAATTAAATAACAATATTAAAGTGAAAAGTTAATTTATCATATTTTTAATAAAATAAACAATATTTTACATGTATTTTAATTATTTTTTATAAATTTAATATTTTATTTATATTATATTTAAATATAAAAATAACTTTCTTAAAAATGATTCTCTTTATTTATTTAATAAAAATTAATAATAATAAAAAATATTAAACAATATATCAAAATAATCTATTATTAATAATAATAATCTATTTTTAAGGTCACGGTAAAGTTTACGAAGGTAACCTATGACCTCTTAAGAGGAAACACATGTTAACCATTAGGCCCACTCAGGTTATATATATATATATATAACTCTAGATGGGGTGACACATGGATGTCATGTCACGAGCGATCCACAATACACAACCCTCCCTTGATTGCCTCATTTGGCACCCTCATGATGTTCATTCTTCCGAATTTCCCACTCCAGCGGTTGTCCCTGCAGCTGGCCTCCACCATGATTGTCGCTCGTGTGATTTAAATGGATATCCTGCTCCCACCGGGTCTTAATACTATCATCTTCACCATGAAGACAGCTTACCTTGTCATTCCTCCCGCTCTGCAAGCTATCCAGTTTGTCTATCTCTGTTCTCCGCTCTCACCTGGCTACAGGTTTCTCTCCTCAGTCGTGGTGATCCCCTTCACCTCCTCCATCCTCAACCTTCGTCTCCATTGATTTTCACTCATTCCCAAAGAGCACACAAGATCACTTCGAGCTGGCTCTCGCTCTGTTCTGAGCGGTCACACCCCCTACACTCGCTGTCGACCTGGTCCATGCTGTGTTTGTCCTTTCCATTCCTTAATGACTAATCTATCCTCCTCCCCTCCAATCAAAGCTGAATATTGCAAGCCTACTTCTAGTCTTGTGACAACCTCCGCCACCGCCTATCATTTCCCCCACCCAGAAGTAGCCTCGAGCTCTATTTCTATGCCCCCTCCTCACCCGGTTTTCACTGATGCTCATAGAGAAGTCATCATGGAGTTGCGTCGAGATAATGACAAGATGAAATTTTGCCAAGAGTTGATAGAAAAACACTTAGACATGCTTTTAGATTCGAGCGCAACGAACCTTGCACAATGACACACTGAAGAGGAACTGCATTCCTTTCCCTACAAATATACCAACAAGTAATCTATCATAGAATGCTATTTTTTTCTTTTTGTAACTTTTGTCTTGAAACAATTTATTGATTACATATATATGTACGAGTCTCTATTTCTTCAAACAGAGTATCCTCTTATAACCATCGTGAACAGAACCTCTTACATCATATACAATGAATGAAAATGTATAATCCCATAACAATCCTGGTCAAGAATGTTAAATATAATGTAACCTCAACAGTCTGACTGTACACTGCCAGTTGTCCTGGCCAGCTGTACTATCATTTCATGATGTTCTTGATTTTCTTGAGCCTATTTAGCTAAGCTATTTTCCCTTTTCTCAATGTACTTTTTTCTTCATTTACCTCATATACTGAATTCTATTTCTGCTCTGCTCTTTCTCTGTATTCTCTACTTCTCATTTTATCATGGTATCAGAGCTTCACCAGTAAGCCTCTTCACACAGTCTAGAGAGCAACTTGATCCTCAACAACGCAGAGCTTACACTGTGAACGAGAGCATAGGACGCGAGATTCTTCAGAAAGCCTGGAGAGAAATCCATAGTCCTCCATCCGCTCAAAAGATTGTCATAGAAAGCACACACAAGGAAGCATAGTACAATACACTCAAAAGATTGAGGAGTCAGAGCTGCAGGAGGCAGAAACATTTGAAGAATTCAAAGAAATTCTTTCAAAATCATGAAAGACTGCTGCATAAGGAAGAAACATCTAAAGATCTCATGAAAATTCTTTCAAATTAGTGAAATATTGTTGCAGAGGGCAGAAACATTCAAAGAATTCGTGAAATTCTTTCAAATTCCTGAAAGATTCACGAATTTCCTTCCTCAGGAGAAACTCTTTGCAGAAGCAACAAAGAACACGCTAAGGGAGCAAAGGACAGGCAAACACAACCGTAAGATCAGTCCTGCTAACATATCTGAGGCGTTAATCAAGTTTAGAAAGGATGAGGAGAGCGCATAAAAGGAAAAATATTTTCAGCCGTCAGATTTTGCGCAGAGGAATGATAGGCAAAAGTGCACGAGGGTGAAATTTTGGCATTTCGGAGTTCAGGACTTGGAGCAGCAAGGGGTTGTGAAGTCACTGCCTCGCAAAGTCTCGATTCGTGAAATCCCTAAGGAAGCCAGACCGTTGGATTTGGAGCACGGTGGCCTGAGAGCCACTGGATCAAAGTAAAGGAAGAAAGATCTGAACCATCAGATCTAGCACTAAGGTCTGTGAGCCGTCGGATCCAAGAAAGGTGCGTGAGGTTTAAACTTCATCTCAGCAAAAGGAAGTGGAGTCCTTCGACTTCGGAATCCGCAAAATCCTGAAAGGATCATGAGCCGTCCATTTTGGAGGATAGGTGTTGAAGATCTACATCTACCGGAAATTCGGGTACCGGGAGATCAAGGAGGCAGGAGTTGTGAGACAAGAAGTCTCGATTCCCGAAATCGTGAAAGGAGATCTAAATCTATCAGGACTTCGGGTACCGGGAGATCAAGGAAGAAGAGTCAGGAGACAATAAGTCTTGGCTCACGAATTCCCGAAAACATCGTGACCATCCATAAGGAGGACATGTGGCAGCGTTCGAGGTTTCGGGGAAATCCCCGAAAGGAGCATTTCGACATTTCGGCTATTGGGAATGCAAAGGGTAAGAGTTCGAGACTCTTGACCCATGAAATCTCGAAAGGATCTGAGCTGTTGGATCAGGGGAGGCTCACAACCGTTGATCTCCTGCAGGAGTGGAGTTTTGTCAATTCAGAATTCGGTACTTCGGTATTTCAGATACCAAAAGTTCGAAGGGTCGGGAATTGGAGCAGCAGGATTCGTAAAGTTCCGAAATGCGAAATCCCAAAAATGCGTTCGAGAAGGATAGGCGCCAGGATATTTCGGGTTTCAGCATATTGAGGAACAAAGAACTGACGAAGTGCTTGCATCGCAATTCCCTAAATCACGGAAACCCGGTAGCACTTGAACGATTAGGCGTGTGGTCACCGGTCATGGTCACATAGACCGAGGCTAAGGGCCAATACAGGGCTATTAAGCGCTTTTCGACGACCAAGAGTTAGGGAGACAAGACATTGGAGGACTTGTATACAGGAGTCCCGAAGTCCCGAAGTGCGAAAGGTCGAAGTCGAGACTCGTAAAGTTCCGAAGTCACTGCAAGAAATTAGTTTATGCGCAGGAAACAAGTAAACACAATTTTTTTCTAACATTTTTTTTCTATTGTGTTAAATTCTTTAAACATGGCCACGTCTAGCAATTTAGGACCAACTCAAGGCCCGATTCTTCTTGGGAAGAATTATGAGTTTTGGTCTCTTCGAATGAGATCCTTCTTGCAAGAACAAGAGTGTTGGGATCCAGTGGATCTTGGATATGTGGAACCAAATCCAGTAGACCTTGCCACAGTGTCAAACCCACAGAGAAATGCTCAGGCAACATAGAGGAACAGAGAGAATAAAGCCAAATTCTAGATTCAAAATTCAGTGGATGACTCGATTTTCTCAAAAAACACAGGTGTTGGTACTTCAAAATAGGCCTGGGATATCCTTAAATCAACCTACCAAGGAAATGACAGGGTCGAAACAGTCAAACTGCAGACCTTGAGGATGCAATTCAAGACTTTAAGAATGTCAGAGTCTGAAAATGTGGATCAGTTTATGACTAGAGTCATGGGAATCGTAAACCAGATCAGGTTGACTGGTGAAGCCATCCCTGATCAACGCATTGTTGAGAAAGTCCTCAGAATTTTACCAAAGAAATTCGAAATGGTTGTTACAACAATCCTTGAATCCAAGGATCTGTCACGTTTTTCAACAGATGAACTAATTGGTTCCCTATTGACACACAAGACCAGACTGCATCTCACAGATGAGTCAATATCCAATGCCTTCAAAACTCAATTCTCTTTCAATAGAGGGAGAGGCAGAGGGAGAAGAAGAGGTCACCAAGGAAGAGGGAGCAGTCCTAGTAACCCTCACTCCAATGGAGGACACAGACAACATATCCCAAATCAAAATTTCCAAGGTCATAGACAACATAGTCAGAATCAGAGTTTCGAACCTCAAAGAGGCAGAGGGAGAAGATCAAATGACAAATCAAGCATACAATGCTATTACTGCAACAAGTATGGGCAGTATGAATCTGAATGCAGGAAAAAGCAAGAAGATCAGCTCTTAGGCAGATCACATGCGTCAAATCATACGGGAGAAACCTCAGGAGGTATGTTTCTCTCATGTCACAAGTCTGAAGAACAACCTAAAGATCTCTAGTTGCTGGACAGTGGATGCAACAATCACATGACAAGTAACAAAGATTTACTTTCATGCATTGATTCTTCAATCTCATCTGATATTACACTTGGAAATGATTCCTTAGTCAAAGTTCAAGGAAAAGGAACTGTACATATTTTTACTAAACAAAATGTAAAGAAAGACATAAACAATGTTTATCATGTTCCAGATCTGAAACATAATCTGCTAAGTGTAGGACAACTCATTGAACATGGCTATAAGGTACTTTTTGAGGGAGCTTATTATAGGATATATGATAAAACCCCCAACAGAAAATTGATTTTTGAAATCCACATGACTCAGAATAGGATGTTTCCCCTGACCCTCAGAACTACAAATCTGATCCAAACATATGCACAAACTGCATCCACCCCAATGAAACTATGGTTTGGCATACAAGATTTGGACATCTACCCTTTCAGAGTCTAAGTCTTCTACAGAAGCACTCCATGGTCAAAGGTCTCCCTATCTTAAAAGAGCAAAATTCCCCATGTGAGTCTTACATACTTAGAAAATATAAGAGAACTAGTTTTCCATAGTCCTCCACTCAAGCCAAACAACATCTTGAACTTGTTCAAACTGACCTATGTGGACCAATGCAAACAAGGTCCATAGGTGGTAGCTGTTATTTTCTAACGTTTATTGATGACTTTAGCAGGAAAATCTGGATCTATTTTCTCAGACACAAGTCTGAAACTTTTGCAAAATTCAAAGAATTCAAAGCAGAAGCTGAAAAACAAAGTGGCAAATATGTAAAAGATCTCAGGTTAGATGGAGGAGGAGAATACAACTCCAATGAATTTGCAAATTTCTGCAAATCACAAGGCATTATCATGCAAACTACAACCAAGTATACTCCACAACAGAATGGAGTGGCTAAAAGGAAAAACCAGACAATAATGAACATGGTAAGAAGCCTACTCAAAGAGAAATGTTTGTCAAATACTTTTTGGGCTGAAGCAGTAGCATGCTCAGCTTATCTCTTGAATAGATCTCCAACCACCAATCTAAAGATGAAAGTCCCTCAAGAAGCATGGAGTGGGACAAAGCTAAATGTTGTGCATCTAAGGAAATTCAGATGCATAGCATACGCTCACATACCTTCCGAATTAAGGAAGAAACTAGATGATAGAAGTGAGAAATGTATCTTTACTGGATACAGTGAAACATCTAAAGTTTACAGGCTTTACAATCAAATCTCAAAGAAACTAATTCTCAGCAGAGATGTAAAATTTCTGAAAAATCAAC
>SNQJ01S0072989.1:139244-152103 GCA_010110895.2 Picea sitchensis | reverse complement strand
GAGTTAGATAATCCAAGAACATGAAATAAACAAGTAAATAAACTAAAAACAACTAAGAAAATAAAACTAGAATGCATAAGAAACTTTGAACCAAAATCAATCAACCAAATGACCAAGATTATGCCACCAATGGATAACTATATTAGTTGGAAAAACATCGTAGATAAAGGAGGACTTATGGATCCCATCTTCCTCCTTGGGAAGGCTCTTCAGTTCCCTATTGGAGATCTCTTCTTACAATGATAAACAAGAAAGAAAATGGTGAAGAAATAAAATCCTATTCCCTCAAGAGGTGAGTGGAATGGCCTATTGGAATGTTGCTAGAATGCTCTAAGAAGAAAAGAGGATTCTTGAAGGAGGATTGAGGAAGCATAACAATACTATGAGATTCTTGAATTCTTAGTGCACCCATGGCCTCCATTTATAGCATGTCATTGAGGTAATATCCAACTAGTTCTTAGTGTGGACAAGGGGCCCTTTAGGGCACCCTTTGGTCTTTGACCAGCCCCCCATTCAGACTCAGCTTGGATTTGAGGGTCAAATCAAGTTGGGAGTTGGTCCATAAGTGGTTGAGGGGCCGACAAGAACCACAAATGAGTCGTTCACAGGAGTGCATAGTTTTTCTCATACATAGTCATTCACATGGCACATTGTGTGCTCTATGGGATTCTTTGGCTCGTGCACTGTGCACACACTTCCTTTAGTGATTCAACGCATGTCAATTTTTTGTTCAGTTGTATAGTTTTTGTCTCTTGGAAATGCATTTTTGGTGTTGTAGGTGAACTAATAGGTGTTTGGAACTGTTTTATTTCTATAACCATTTGCATGAAATGTTGCAGACTAAATTTCAGTGATAACACTATGTAAAATTAAAGCACAAGAAAATGAAAAAATGACAAGAAAAGGAAGTGGTACCCTAAAGTTGTCAAAATTGTAAAAGGTTGTTCTGTGTACTCAACATGAATCAACATCAATTTTACACAAAGGGAAATTATTTAGGATGGACCATCCACATTTGAGACTGTTATTCCAAATGAGGATTTTATCACTAAGTTCCATCTATAGAAAAATTTTGCACATATTGGGCCCCTTGGATTTCCATAGAAAATCCCACCACCAAATTTTGTCTCCTATGAAAACAAACTTGATCAAAACATTATAACCAAGTTTCACTATGGATTCACCAAAATTAGGGTTGTTAGAACAACTAAGAGAGTTTTTGTCTTCATGTGAAAGACGGATAAAGTTGGAGCAAAGAAGCTCCACATAGTTGTACCATTCAGTAGCTTCCTAGCCTGAAAGACAAATATCATGTTAATGTATCCAAATCCTCCTACCTAAATTTTGAGGATAATGATCTATTGTGTCAAATAGAGAAAAAATCCCAGTCTCATGGATAATATGGATAAGATAATCAGATAACTGGTAGGCATCCCCAACCCCTAGCTAGAGGTCTTCTTCGATTTCGTCTCACTTCCCATTACCAATTTTCTAGACAGTCCAAGGTCCAATTAGGGGGAACAAATCGACAAAGGCCTTCCAAAAAATTGACTCATTTTTGGAATATTTTTTGGGAAATCAGTACCATTCCTCCATAAATAGGCCATTGATGGAGGATTGGTACTGATTTCCTAGAAAAGATTCCAAAAATGGGTCAACTTTTCATGTTTTGTTATTAAAGTGTTTGAGGAGAGTATTGGATTATGATGTGTGCAAAAGCCATAATAATGGTCTAAGTGAAGAAAAATAACCATACTCATTATCTTGTTTATCATTAAAGAATGAATGAGAAAGTCTTTATGAAAAATAGAGAAAGAGATTATTTATGGTATCACAAAAATGGAATATTAAATGTGGTTGTTGTTCATTAAAATTATAAGAAGAAAGATATTTTTGGAATGTTAGTGTTTCTTTTGGCACAATATAACCTTAATCAACCATTAATTAATAGTGGATGAGCTAAAACGATGTAATTCAGTCCCTAAAATTGAATATTTCTTCTAGCATTGCATTATATAAAATAAAAAATAGAAACTGGACAAGAACAAAGACATGGACTTCTATAATAGCTATGACCAGTTTTGCTTGGGAAAATAATAGGTTTCCAATTGAATGTCCAATATTGTATAAGAATCACTGCAGGGGCACCATTGAAAATTTGAATTATTTGGGCTTGGATCAACTTGCATGTTTTCCATTACAGTGTTTGGTTCTTGGTGTTCGAGTACATTCTCAACTACATACTTAGTGACATACTCATTTTTTCCATTTTTCCTACTATTTAGGAGGACTTCTATTTATAGCATGTCTATTTATAACAGGTCTATTTTTAGATGGTGGATTCCTAAATGTAATACCATGGAAAAATACCATGGGTTTCCAAAACCATGGGCTCATAAACCACCATTAGGAAAATTCCTATTTTTTAGCCTCCATTAGGCAAATTCCTATTTTTTAGGAGATAATTCTTATTTCCTTAATTTTAGAAATAATTCCCTATTTCATGGCTATAGAGCGCACTTTAGTAAGAATATTAGACTCCTAGGGAAGTGTGAATTACCCATCTAATACTTGGAGTTAACTCACTTCACTTATTTAATGACTTTCCATAATTAGCAAATTATCACTCAGTGAGGACTATAGTTCCATTCTTGGACTCTAGTCTTATTCTAGGAGTTTTTTTCTATCATGGAATTCATGTTTACTTCATTTAGAGTTCTCACTAATTTTTCACCTATATTTTTTACCTTTTCTTATTATTAGAAACTTTTGACTTTAGTTAATTGTTGTTATTGGAAGAAGTTACTTTTTTACTTGAACATGCACATGAAAATCCCAACCTAGTGTGCATTAATCCTAGTGTGGAGAGTCCTATATATTTTACTCATTATCAAGGATTAATACATTGTGATTAGAGTTGATTTCTTAGTCTCTTATGTGTGAATATTGATTCTTCTTTTCTCTCTCCTCTCTCTCTCTTGCAATTAGCTAGTGTAGTATTTCATTCTCACAATTAGGTCTTGGATTTTGGTTTAATCCTACACTTGGAGATTTCATTGTCAGTTGTTTGTTTGCAGGTTATACTAGATAATAATCCATCCCACTAATCCTCAATAGTGTTGTAGAGTAGTTTTTAAATTAGACTTGCATCAAGAATAAAGGCCTAGTAGCCATTTTGAAGATAGATTTCTCTACATAAGTTTGAGAATAGAGACCAGAGATAATTTCACATAGTATCTGTGTTGGTGAAGAAAGTATTCTATATTCCTATTGATTATGGATTAAGAAGAGAAAGAACCTCAAACTCCAATCTAGGAGATCATTTGAGGAAATAATGAAACTAGAAAGGCACACCCCACTTGATTTTCATTCTAGTTTTGTTCTATCTATTAGTAATGGGAACTGTTAGGGAGGTAGTGGATTTAAGGGATAGTAAGCTCTCGAATAAGGCCATAATTGAAGAAATGAATACCTTGGATAAAAATGATACTCGAGATCTATTTGAATTTCCAGCAAGAAGAAAATATGTTGGTAAAAAATGGTTGTTTAAGAAGACATTGAATTCACATGGTAAATTAAAGAAGTATCAAGATTGTATAGTAGCAAAGGGATATTCCTAGGTGGAGGGAATTGATTTTGGTGATATTACTAAATTAAATTAAATTAAATTTATTTATTCTATGATGCATGCTTTTGACCTTGAGGTAGAGAATATGGATGTGAAGAAACCATTCCTACATGGGGATGTTGAAGAATAAATCTACTTGAAATAGCTAGAAGGTTTTGCAATGAAGGGAAAGAAGGAGATAGTTTGAAGTTGAAGAAGCTCCGTTATGGATTAAAACAATCTCCAAGAATGTGGTATAAAAAAATTTATACTTATGTATTAAGACTTGATTTATAAAGAAGAAAATCTAATCACTATGTGTATTCCTAGTTAGTTGGTGGTGATTTTATTTATTTGGTCTGGTATGTTGATGATATGTTGTTGATTGGAAACAACAAGGAAATCATCAAGTATTTAAAAGATTATTTGTATTTTGAATTTGATATGAAAGATATTGGTGTTGAAAATTTTATTTAAGACATGGAAATCAAAAGATATTAGGAAAATGGGAAACTCTAATTGATTTAGAGGAAATATGTTGAGACGACATGGAATAGGTTTAAATATGTAGGAATGTAAAATGATCAAGGTTCTTATTCTTATGGGTGTAACATTATTTGTAAATTAGTGTCCCGTGACACAAGAAGAAGTAAAGGACATGTCTCATGTTCCATACGCAAGTGTTTCTAGAAGTTTGATGTATGAAATGGTTTGTACTAGACCAGACATTGCTCCTGTATTGGGCATCTTGAATAGGTATATGCCAAAACTAAGGAAGGAACATTGGAAAACTATAAATAGGGTTTTCAAATATTATTTTGTCCCTTTAGATTATGAAATATGCAACCAAGGAATCCATAGAAATCACAGAGAGATAAATATATATGGCTCTATTGATGCAAATTCGCTTGGAGATGTTGACTTTAAAATATCTACAAGTAGTTATGTATTTAGTATATTTGGTGGAAAAATTGGTTGAATGAGAGAGAGGTAGGATATAGTTACATTGTAAACCACAAAATATGAGTACATGGTAGCCACTTATGGAAGTAAGGAATATATATGGTTGCAAAGATTGTTTTTGGGAATTCATTTTGTTTAGAAAGTAGTGAGGATAGGTTGTCATAGCTCAAGTGCATTTTTTCTAGAAAGGACGTTGCTTATCATTCCAAAACAAAACAATATATATTTTGTTAGCGATAAAAAATAACTTGCTAATGATTCTCAAATCACATGATAAGAGGATCATTAGGTGGAAGAGTTATTTTTAAATATTAAATTTTTAGAGGTTTTGAGAAAGGCTCAAATTCACATCAATTCAATAAAATGAGGATTTCACCTCTAAAAATAGGCCAAAATTTAATTTCAGATTTCGGCGGCTAAATGTGAAATTTACAGTGTAATGAGCAACCGAAAAGCTCTAACTTTTGGCGGCTAAAAAGAAAAATACAAGACTAATAAGACATCAAAATATCTGAAGAGTCTAGATCGGTCTTCTTTCTACCTAGATTGCGTTTTTCCATTTCTAGAATCTGTGGGAATGATCTCAAATTAAAGATAATAATTATCAGAAGCTATATCATTCTCTTCATCAATTTTTGAAGGCATATGGTAAGGGAATGAAGTCAAATGGCATGTTTATTCTTGACAGAAATTGCCCAGCCATCAAAGACAGATTTTGAAATCTGTGATTTTCACCAGCAAGCTGCCAAATAATTCTCCAGGTTGTCAAATTCGACTTATGATGATAAGATTGGATCATTTATGATAAAAGATCAAATTGATTATGTTTATTTTTGGTATCTCAGATTCATTAAATTAGGCTCTTGAAACCTTGATGTAAAGGCTATAAAATCCTAAGAATTCTAAGAAACTAGGGGGGGGGAAACAATCTGCAGACTGTGGTTCTATTCTTGAGGACTTGTACATTTCATCCTTTGGAGATGTCCATGAATATATCTTGAGATCAAGCTTCTTTCACTTTGTTTGTTCAGTTTTCATCTCTTTTCTTTCCAAGTTTATGTATACTCAATGACAGAAGGTTGTCATCCCATCTATTCGTTGGTATATTAGACTTATATACATTGCTTCTTATGTTTGTCTTAGTGCCAGATAATTGTCATCCTATCAGTGCACTCATAATATTAAGTTGCAAGTATTTACTTATTCTGTCTGGCCATCTACTATATACAAATCTTATATATGTTTCTGTTGGTATGAAGGAGTATCTTACCTATCATTATTGGCCATTCACATATGATTTTATGTAGGTATTTCTTGCTAGCATAATGAGTCTTCTCCATGTTTTCACACATTGATTAAAACCTTCTGAGAAGCATAGTTGAAAGCCTTGGTCTTTCAAATGACCCATGTATTTCTAAATGGATGTAAGTTTATAATGTCATTCGAGTTGATCCTTTTTCTCCACAGTTTATTGATCTATTTAAGTTGCCAATATTACACTCTTCTATAGTTAGGGAGTGATTTCTTGGAGTGATAAAAAAATGGTGCCATTACTGGGGAACGAAAGTGAAAGCAGAGTTTCCCTGGGAGAACGACATAGATTTGTATCTTGATGGCAGAGAAGAGACAGACATAAAATTTAACTATAATCATTTTCCTAATGACTCCACATTAAAGACTCCACTAGGGAGGATCTGATTGATAGAAGATGAAGAAGATGAATTCTAAACCAAGGTACCAATTCATGAATTGTTGTTTTCCTTTATTAAATCTTTCATTCTTTTCCCTTTACATGTAAAGAGAATCATTTTCTGTTTTGTATATTCAAAAAATCACTATCCTTCTTATATACATCCAACGTTAGAAGAAGAAATTATGCAGCCTAATATTCTAGATGTTGATTCAATACCTTCATAACCATCTATTCCTAAAAAATAATTGTACTTTTCAATACCCCCTATCTTTGATAAACCATCTGATCTCGAGGAAATCAAAATTTATTCAAAACCCTATCAGATTTCAATTCTTCTTGCCAAATTTTCGGAACCTTGTCAATGACTTGATATCCCTCATGATTAGCCTACAACCTTTCAGATTAAAATCAGGATGAATATGTTTAAGCCTTTAAATCTGCCCTCTCTTCTTCATCCTTATCCTATTGACTGTTATGAATATCTCCCTTAGTTCTCCAGAGAGAATCAAGATTTAGTTGAAAGGAACTTGGAATCCTTTTTAGATTCTGTTGATCGTTTTCATATTGTTCATGAAGATGTGATCATGAGATATTTTTCAAAATCTTTGATTAGAGATGCTACTCTATGGTTTAAGGGTCTAAGAGTTGATTCTATTGGTTCTTGGATAGAGTTCTCAAATGTTTTTATGAAGTATTGGGGTGAAAACAAATCAGCAGATTCATACCTTGTTGATTTCTATGCCTTGAAGAAACACCAAAATGAAACCTTGATTGTTTTCAATCGACGATTTTGCAGCATTTACTATGGTATGTCTTTGGAGATATGGCCTACAGAGAAAGATGTCATGATTTATTATGTTATGGGGTTGCATTCAGAACTTGCTCTTTTTCTTCTAGAAAGAAAGTCTTCATCCTTAAATATCTTGTTTGAAGATGCTCTAGAGATCAAGGAGAACATCATTGTTTCCAGGAGGATTCGAGAGCAGGCTGATTTTGAAAATATGCATCTACTTGAGCTAGAAGAATGTCAGTATAATTCATATTTTGAGCAGGAAGGTAATGACTATGAGGTAGTTTTAGAACAACAACAAGCAGCTGAAACTACATCAGATTGTGAATCAAATTCATCAACTTTTTTAGAGTATTCCAGAAATAGGTATTCATGTAAAATTTATGATCAGTTTACAAAGCATGTTGAACCTATGATAACTAATGATTGTATAGACAATTACATTTTTAAAATTGATCATGATATCTGTCATTCAAACAATGCTCTATCATCATCCTTTGAAAAATTTTCTGAAGAGAAGGTCATAGTGTTTGATGATCACAATGTAATCATAAAGGAACGAGAATTTAATCAATCTTCTAACAGAACAATCATGGTTGAGCAAGAGGTTTCCATAGATATACAATTGTTTCCTGAAGATCAACATCTTTTAGATCTGTTTTTTAAAGACCCAGTGGAAGCCTTCATAGAATCATACATTTAAGAGAAATTGAAAGTTTCAGACTTGTTTAGCTTGGACATGTTTTCTGGTGAGTTTGGTTTCTTGAATGGATTCTTATCATTCTTGTTACACTTCAAACATCATCTATTGATCAGTGTGAATGATGAGATTAGTGTGAATGATGAGATTATTTCAGTGTTAAAATTGCTTTGGATGGCTACTATGGAAATCAACATTCACTAAACCAATTGCAGAACTGGTTAGAGTAGAGTAGGGTAGGAAATAAGCTCGCTACCCGAGCATTTATTTTCTCCAGTTTGCAACATATGTATCAGTCACCTTGTGTGAATAAAGGCAGGTCTTGAAGATGTTATTTCCCAAAAATAACTTGCAAATTATTGAGACACCACATAAAAGATGGCCATTAGAGAGAAGATTTATTAAGAGTCTTTTATAAGAGCTTTAGACTTATATTTTATGAAAGTTCTTGAGTCAACACCTCATTGATAAATATTCTCAAAAGACAGTTTTCGCTGGCTAAGGGGTATGTTTCAAAGTGTTGTAAGCTACTGAAAGTACTAACTTTTGACAGCTAAAACCAAAATCTCAGGGCATTCTAAGCCACTGAAACTGCAGATCATGCCAAACAGTTAGCACGTCAAAACAAGGTCTTCAACCACCAAAGTACAAGTGTCATATTGATCAGTTAACCACCAAAATGAATGCTAGGAAATATCATTGAGTTTTGGTCGATCCATTTCTACCATAATCATAATTTGATTTGATTAAGCTAACCCTAGATTTATCAAATCTCCTATTTTTCCATGATGTTTGGATCTGTTATTCATTTAAATTTCTCCTCTATGATTAACTCAACCATTCCTCATCACACTATCTATCCTTAATCTTCCTATTCGAATGTGACTCACAAAAATATTTGAAACCCCTTATGTCTCTTAAGCTTCCTAAAATTTGGGCCTCTACTCAAGCACATTCCTCATATATTTCCTTTATCTTTGCTGAGCCCTAGAATCCTTCTACTGGTGTTGAGTTTGTTTCCCCCAAACTTGATTCCATTGTATTGCAGATATTGACATTGTTTTTGCAGATAAAGAAGGGAAAAGTTATGCTCAAGAAAGAGCTCATTGATATAGCATATCTGAAATCTCAGCCTGAGATTTCCCATATGTTTAGATATGCTACATGCTACAGGTATTGTGAAAAAATCAAAGGATCCTTGAATCATCAACAAGCAACAGAAAGTAAAGGTGTATACAGAGGTAAAGGTTTTGTAGCTGCACTGCATGGAAAGAAAGTGGTCACTCTGGTGATGAATAGAAACAAAGGTAGAAGGAATTTCATATGGAATCATATTAACATTTCATTTCACCAGGTTTTCTTCCACTGCAACAACAGAACGACATACATATTGTAATGTGTATGAATCATAACAGAGGCTGAGAGAAATATAGACGTATTATATATCAGTCTAGAAGATATACAGAGATCATCTATATAGGTCATGAAAGGTTTTCAGAAAGAGGTGAATGGATGAATCCATGCCCAATGGAATACTGAATCCATGCCCAATGGAACACTGACTCCATTCCCAATGGAACACTATACATTAAGTTCATATTTTATTTTTTTGGAAAGGCAATAGATCTGTGGTTCTTGGAAATCTCCCAAGGAGGTCTCCATCCCAGTTGGAGCCAGATGTTAGAGATCAAAAATAACTTTCTAATGATTCCCAAATCACATGATAAGAGGATCATTAGGTGGAAGAGTTATTTTTAAATATTAAAGTTTTAGAGGTTTTGAGAAAGGCTCAAGTTCACATCAATTCAATAAAATGAGGATTTCACCTCTAAAAATAGGCCAAAAGTTAATTTCATCTTTCGACGGCTAAATGTGAAATTTACAGTGTAATTAGCCACCTTAAATCTATGACTTTCGGTGGCTAAAAATCAAAATACACGAATAATAAGCCACCGAAATCTCTGAAGAGTCTATATCGGTCTTCTTTCTGCCCAGATCGCATTTTTTCGTTTCCAGAATATTTGGGAATGATCTCAAATTAAAGATAATAATTATCAGAAGCTATATCATCCTCTTCATCAAGTTTTGAAGGCATATGGTAAGGGAATGAAGCCAAATGGCATGTTTATTATTGACAGAAATTGCCCAGCCATCAAAGAGAGATTTCAAAATCTGTGATTTTCACCAGCAAGTTGTCAAATAATTCTCCAGGTTGTCAAATTCGACTTATGATGATAAGATTGGATCATTTATGCTAAAATATCAAATTGATTATGTTTATTTTTGGTATTTCAGATCCATTAAATTAGGATCTTGAAACCTTGATGTAAAGGCTATAAACGCCTAAGAATTCTAAGAAACTAGGGGGGGGGGGAAACAGTCTGAGGACTTTGGTTTTATTCTTGAAGACTTGTACATTTCATCCTTTGGAGATTTCCATGAATATATATTGACATCGAGATTCTTTCACTTTGTTTGTTCAGTTTTCATCTCTTTTCTTTCCAAGTTTATGTATACTCAATGACAGAAGGTTGTCATCCCATGTCTTCGTTGGTATATTAGACTTATATACATTTCTTATTATGTTTGTATTAGTGCCAGATAGTTGTCATCCTATCAGTGCACTCATAAGCTTAAGATGCAAGTATTTACTTATTATGTCTGGCCATCTACTATATACAAATCTTATATATGTTTATGCTGGTATGAAGGAGTATCTTACCTATCATTACTGGCCATTCACATATGCTTTTGTGTAGGTATTTCTTTTTAGCATAATGAGCCTTCTCCATGTTTTCACACATTGATTAAAACCTTCTGAGCAACATAGTTGAAAGCCTTGGTCTTTCAAATGACCCATGTATTTCTAAATGGATGTAAGTTATAATGTCATCCGAGTTGATCCTTTTTCTCCACAGTTTATTGATCTATTTAAGTTACCAATCTTACACCCTTCTACATTCAGGGAGTGATTTCTTGGAGTGATAACATATTCATCGTACCATTTTGTTAGATACATGGTTGAACACAAATAAAGTGTTTCTGGAGAAGGTTTATACCTTGAATAATATTGCAAACTCAGTGACAAAGTTTGTTACTATTAAGAATTTTTTTTGGTGATATGAAAATTGTCATGGATATTCCACTGGAATAACTCATCAAAAAATATCTTATAATACTATAAAATATTAGACTATGTATACTATTTTTCCTCAGATCCCGGATTAATTAATTACTAGATTTTCTTGAATTTATGAAAATAACTAAATACAAAAATGAAAGAACGGGAAAAAATATGCACACCATCCACACAATTGAACACAAGATGTATATTGGGAAACCCAATATGGGAGAAAACCTATCAAGAGGGTGAGGCTTATGCTCTGCTCTCTTTTATTTGGTTATGGAAAAAAAGTACAAAGAAAGAGGCACTCAGTATGGAGTTTCCTTTTACACTTTGGCCTAAATGACTAATACATAATATCCTACCTCCTCTATTATGATCTCAAAATAACAGTCCTTGGATTCTCTTCTCAACTATGGAACAAGTACAATACAAAAGAATGGAACCCCTTTCTCCTCCTAGTGGCCCGATATTTAACATAGCCTGATAGTCATCAAAGTTTAGGGTTTTGACTTCCTCAACACTCAATTAGTGATCAAGTTTGGACCTTCTAGAATATTCTTGAAATTTCACATGTGTCTATTCACATATGTGTGAATAATAGGGGATTATTTGGCATCCACTAATACCATGGTGGTTAACAAGGTAGGTCAACTTGTGAGAGGAATAACCTTTGCATACGATCTCTGATTGAGGCATTTGACACACCATTGGAAATATATTGAAGTGTAGAAAATTTTCAAGGGTGTGTGTGTGATAAATAGACACTTTAACTACAAAAAATGTCATTTTATGCCTCAAAGTGGCGCTGGAAGGTTCTAGACCCCAATTTTCCAAACTGAGACATGCCACTAAAATGGCCTTGCAAGTTGATTCCTCTAACATTTTTTACCCATTGTTATCGGATAAATCGGTAGGTGCGGACACTAACTGATCTCCCTAGATCCACCTAGATCTAGAACAAAACACACTAGAACATGACGCTTTCTTTAAGTTTTAAATATTGGATTTACTAACTAAAGAGGGATAGGTGACATACCGTTTAAATGCCGCTTCCTCCCGCCATCTCCATCCTAGCTCCATTCCAACGCTCATATAATGATGAACCTGCGAATGAACACAACCGACCAAAGTGATAGTAATAACATAAACTCAATATAAACCTATGTATGTGATCAAGGAATCATACAATAAAACACAACAAGATTTATAGGAAATAATCATATTATTGTATCATATTAAATGTGAAAGAGAGATTACAACCATGGCCTTGATGTTGTAAGGTCCCTTCCAACTATCCTTCGTTCTCCATACACTTCCACTCCAAGAATTCTAATACCATGGATCTGATAGCTACTCACAATCTATCTTTACAAAGCATATCTCAAAGCCACTCTAACCAAGCTAACAATCCCAAGCCAAAAACAACTTAGCCTTTCTCCATGAGAGCTCCTCTCATTTTATAAGCCGAAGAGGATAAGGTGAGGAGGTTAGGATGATCCCACTAAATCATGAAAGTGAGTAAGATCCAAACCATTTGGATGCCACCTCAACATGGAAGTTTCTCCTTCTAGAAGATTCGAGAAAACACTCGTTTTTACCACGAGTAAGCATTCTCGCACCCTGCCTATAGAGAAGACTGCCAACTCCTCATGGCCTAGCTATGATGCAGCCTGCGAGAATCAAGCATTCTCGCACCCTAGCTATAATGCAGCCTGCGAACTTCCTTTTTAATAGGGTTTTTACAAAGGAGAATGCAACTTCTTTTCTCAGGAAAAGTTCTTCTCCCTTCTTTCTTCAGGAACTTAGGCCACTGACCCCTCTGAAGAATACAGATAGGTTTACATCATTAACAGTCATAGGGATGATGAAATTAATGTGTAACAGAGAGCCCCCCAAAGTATGAAGTTAGAACAGAGTGATAGCTGAAATACTTTGTCGAGTGTGTGTAGGGAACAAGGAACAGTCGATCGGAAACCTGC
>SNQJ01S0072989.1:127906-139194 GCA_010110895.2 Picea sitchensis | reverse complement strand
GTAGGGAACAAGGAACAGTCGATCGGAAACCTGCCAACAAACAAGGAAATACAGTACAATAATATATCATCACTGAGGTAGGCATTCCCATACTCAGAATACAAATGAATTAGAGCATAAATGCTAACATGCAAAGATACATGTCAAGTAAGACAAGGTCATGGCCACCAAACATACACCGTGGATCCATGCCATTATGAATCAAATATGAACATAGCCACCAAAAATACATTGTGGATCTATGTGTTAAAGTTTCAAATTTGAACATAGCCATGAGACATACAATGTGGATCTATGTAACAATACACTGAATATACTCCAACATAACCTGGATCTGTCAGAAAATATCCAGGGTCTTCATCTCCACCACTCTATAGTACGAATCTAACCATGTGAATACATGTGTCGAAGTCGAACATTGTAGAAACCACTTGATTACCGTTCATTAGTGTATACCGTTAACAAGTGCGATGGAAATCACCATTAATGTCAATGACTCCCAAGGTACACTAGTACAATCCAACGAATGTAAATCAATGAGTTGAGGTCGAACACTCGGCAGAACCTTCCGATCAGAGGTCAATAATGAAAACTCATTGTCGAAAGTGAGGAAACCTTCCATTGAGGCATGCAAGTTCCAAGGTACCAATTGGTTTCTAAGTCTAATTCCTGGATAATGAGTTGAAGTCGACAGGAAGAGACTCGTCACAGTAGGGCCTTAATGAATCCCACATCAATGACATGAAACAAGTAACAAGATTTGATGTAGATCAGAGTAACAAGTGATTCAGGACTGACACAGGGATGGTCGATGCAACAGAAGGATTAAAGACTACAGAAATGGCCGACGCAATAGAAGGCTTTCCGGGTTGAATTTCTCTTTGAACATATTGACGACACAACAACTATCTTGGAAATACTGACTCAACAACAAGGATCACAGACCAATTTGTAATCTTATAGGAGTATGATCAGGAGACAAGTGTATTTTACAACCTATACACAAGGTGAGTGAAAGTGTGTCATGTTCAAAAGTGACTCTTCCATGGAATACAGGTTTAGACATATTTCTTTCCCATTTTTTTCCCCCACCAACTCTGGCGAGTACCTCTTTATTTTTATGCAAGCTTGAGGAGGATAACATATGCTTGTTAATTTAATCTCATCCTTCAGATGAGTCCCTTGGAGTATGTTTAACGAACCCTAAGAAGGAGTGGTTCGGTCCCACGATGTTTGTTTAACGAGTCCAAAGATAGAAAACTTAGGGGTTTTCCATGTTTAGAGAGTCTGAAAAACACTTAAAGAGAACTCTCTCAGTTCATTTTTCATAAAGTAGTCTGATGAGACCAAAAAAGAGATAAACTATCTCTCAACATAAGTTTTCTTCAAATCCTTTAACAAGCGTGAAGAGAACAAGGTCACTCGGAAATCTTTTCATGTTTTGAGAGTTTGAAAAGAGCTTAAAGGAAACTCTAGGGGGTTCCTTTTTCATATAACCTTTACGAGTTCGAAAAAGTGATAAAAGTATACTCGGTTACATTCTCATTGATTTACGAGCACGAGAAAGAACAAAGACTAAGATCGGTAACTTATTCTCATGTATTTACGAGCATGAGAAAGAACAAAGACTAAGCTAGGGATTGTTTTCATTTTTACACAAGCTTTAAAACAAAACAAAAATATGATTG
This sequence comes from Picea sitchensis, assembly GCA_010110895.2. Taxonomy (NCBI): domain Eukaryota; kingdom Viridiplantae; phylum Streptophyta; class Pinopsida; order Pinales; family Pinaceae; genus Picea; species Picea sitchensis. The sequence continues at coordinate 137,506 of SNQJ01S0072989.1, read as the reverse complement.
GACCTGGTTTCATTTTTACACAAGATTGAATCAGAGGAAACTATACTTTAGGTAAGTGGTTTCATTTTTACACAAGCTTGAACCATCGAAAACTATGCTTGGACTTCCCAACACATAACACAGGGGTGGTTGGTACTTAGCCCCCAGCTTAAGAAACTAGCGGCTCTAAATTCAGCATGAAGTCCAGAGGCTGAAAGCATTGCCCCCCAATCTTTGTTTCATCCAACTGCGAAGGAGAATGAAATGAATCTTCAAATACTATACGTAGAACCTGACTCAAATAGAGAGGGGGAAAACTATTTCATTTTTTAACGAGCTTGACACAGGAGAAGAACTATGCTCACAACTCTAGGTATAACCCCTAGACCATTGTTTCATTTTTTAACGAGTTTGACACAGAAATGAGAACTATGCTCGTAAGATTTGTTTCATTTTTTAACGAGGTTTCTACAGAGACGTGAAAACTATCCACAGATGGTTTCATTTTTTAACAAGCTTGAAAGAAGAAAACTATTCTCAAGTCTGGTTTCATTTTTTAACGAGCTTGAAATCAAAAAATCATGCTCATATACCTCTGTATCATTTTTTAACGAGGTTTCCACAGAGATGCAAAACCTATCCTCGGGACTCTAGGTATAATCCCCAGACATTTGTTTCATTTTTTAATGAGCTTGACATAGAAACATGAACTATGCTCATAACCTCTATTTAATTTTTTAACGAGGTTGCCACAGAGACGCAAAAATTGTTCTTGAAGCTTCTCTTCTTGATCATGGATTCCAAGAGGACAATGCTCTGGAATGACACCATGTCAAGGGACAAAACTTGGTCATGGCTTCCAAGAGGCCTTCACTGGAAGGAAGAAACACACTCTGGAAGGACACCATGTTGAGGGTCGCGACAGGAGTAAAGAGATAAGGCTCTAACAACCCTATCGAAGAGATCACCATGTCAACTACTGGATATAAGTCATCAGAAGTTGAATCCATGGGCGACAATGCCACATAATTGACCTGTGGTGGGGGTGATACCGTCTGCATATAAGAACCATTCCGGGAGGCAATCCAGTTGGGGTCAATGAATGAAAGTTGATCAACAGTCACAACTCATCCATCGTGAGGGAAATATATCACACGAAAAAGAGTAGACACAATAGCTTTCATGGCATAGACATAATCTCTCCCAAGGAGTAAAGTGAAATCCAAGGGGTCTTGGACTACCATGACATCAATAAAGATAGTTTTACCTCCCAAAGTTACAGTAAATTGAGGAAGGGTCCCTAAAGGTTGACTAGTTCTTCTTTTAAAAGCTAATAAATTCCGCGTAACTGAGGCAAGCTGAGGACAACCCAAATCTTTCCAACCAAAAGAGGACAAAATGATAACAGACACACTTTCATCTATCAATGTCTGATGAACGTCCGGACCACAAAATTTCACTATAATCTAGAAAGGAATGTGAGAGGGAAGACGAGGTCCAGTTAGCACATCCTAATTAAAAAGGATGACCTCATTACTTGGAGGGGGTTTCACGAGAGAAGGAGGAATACCCCCCGACACAGCAGAGTCTGTATCAATGAGAAAAACGTGGGCAGTATCAAGTTTACTCTCTAGAAGGAGAGTAGGATTGATCGATGGATAGATCAGATCGATCACTTGGGTTTCATTCTCCAAGGGGAGGATGGGTTCGACAGGTGGAAACTGATCGACCGCTTGGGTTTCACTCTCTAACGAGAGAGTGGGATCAACCGAGGATGGGATCAGATCAACCACTTTGTCAACTGGTTCAATTAAGGACGTGACCAGATTGACCACTTGATCAACCAGACTGACCGATGGGGGAACCGTATTGTTGTGGTGGGAAATCCCCCTACAGACTAGCATTTAGGGTTATATTATGCATGCAGATAAGACAGAAAGAATCTTACTTTATACTGTCATCCCAAACCTAATCCCCATTTCTTTTAAGCAAATACATGGTTAGATGAACATACCTTGTTTCGGGAATTCGATGTCGATCCCTCTTTACACTTGATCACTTGTTAGCAGATATCCTCCCAAGGTTGACCTGCATACAAAACAAGCAACAAACTATACATGCATTTTACCTACAAATTAATGGGTTAGAGATTCAAACATATATTCAATAAACTATGAAGAACTAATATAGTGGGATGGGAAACACATTTCTTTATTAATTTTAATGAATCAACTTACAATGTCGAGATCGGCCACCGCTCCGCGAACCTGATCCTGGTCTCCTCTTCAACTGTCCTCCAACTTCTTTGATCTGTATCTCTTCTTGCACAAGGATGGCTAAAGGGTTGGGACAATGGGAATGTGCAATTGGGTAGAGTTTCTTTACTATTATTCTCCTTGATGCAGGAGAATCGTCAACATCAAGTGAGAGTGGGGGAAAGCGCCACACATTTTGAGCATATGTTAAATTGTTTAAAAAATTTTGAAGAGTGGATGCGCCAAACTTAAATGTGATAGTTAAGGAGAGGTGTACTTATGCATTGTATAGGACCTTGAGCGATCCACTCTCATGCATAGTAGGTAGAAGGAATTAATGTAAGTAGGTAGAATTGAATATTAGATTAGACAGTTTTAGAAGGAGTGGATGGAAAACGGATATAGACACCCTCATTGTGTGTTGTAACATAGTTAGAAGCATTGGAGCATAGAAGAGAAGTAGAGAGCTATGTAAGAACACCCATGTACTGATATTTGGATTAATAGAAAGAGGTTGATTCAAATTCATGGTTTTGTGTTTATTCTCTGTGTATTGATGCTGAATGATATGCTCATGAATGTTTTCTTCCTGGTATACATTTGATTTTATATGTTGTGTATGTGATTTCATGGTTTGAGTTTGAAGTCTGGAAGGAAGAAGGAATGAGTTTCAATTGTTTCTCTGTATGAGCAAGATTCCTGCAAGGAGTGAACTTGAATTGTCCGCAAGGAGTGCGTTGACAAGGAGTTCAGAGGGTTGTCTCTAAAAGCTCGGGAGAGGTAGAATTTGTTCTCATTTCCTCAGAGTGCAGCTAGGCATAGGAGTCGTGCAAAGAGTGCGCAGGCCAAGGAGAGTCTCAGGGTTGTGAACCTGAGCCAAATATCGAAGGACTACTGTTGCAGGCGTGCGCAGAGTCGAATTATTTGACATTTGAAGGTGTCTGAAGGTTGCGTAAGGAGCGCGTGCAAGGATCCTCTTTGAGGCTTGAAGTTGTGAGAAGCTCAGGAGGAGTAAAGTCTTTGAACCATTGAAGGCAACATAGGAGAGGGATGTATTTGAGTGATTAGAAGGTATTTGGAATTCATTGTATAAGAAGATAAGTCCAGGGAAGAATCCTTGGTTTCATTCACAGGAATCTCCAAAGGGAAGGGATCGACGGTCAAGAGTTTGTGGAGAGGATTAGAGAAACCTCGCCAGCCATCAGATCTTCCAGAGAATCAAGGAGGTTACGGATGCGTCCAGAGTTCAAGCTCAAGAGATTGTGGACCATAGGATCTTCACAGAAATACCTGTCAGTCGTTGGATTGATCAGGAGTTGCACGGAGTTTAAGCTTCGTGAACTGGAGGAGGGAAGTTTTGACCTGAGGCATGGCCATCAGGATTTTGGCATTCGCGAAATCAGAAGTCACGAGGACGAGTGATCGGGAATTTTCATAGTGAAAATCCCAGAATCAATATGAGTCATCCATCTTGAGGAGACAGGTGGAAATCATCGAGAGCCCGTCGGCGTTTCGACGACCGGGGTTCTAAGTTGACAAGGAACTTGTGTCATCGGGACACCGAAAGTCTCAAAATATCGAGGTTGAATCAGGACCATCCATATTGAGGGGACACGTGGCGAAGATCTAAGATCTCGATAAAAGTCCCGAAAGGGAAGACTCCATTGGAATTTTGGGATTCGGCAAATCGAAAGTTCTGAGGGTAAAGGATCGGGAAAATCCATGTTGGAAACCCCGTAGACAATCGGAGCCGTCCATCAGTCGGGACACGTGGACCATATCAAGAGTCCATCGGCATTTCGATCATCAGGACTCACATAGGTAAGTGTTTTGGTTTTGCAGATGGTGAAACCCGAGGGTCAGTATGAACCGTCCATCCACTTGGGACGCGTGTCAGGAATCTGAAGGAAGTTGGGGATCGACATTTCGTGAGTCCTAGGGACAAGGGGGACTTTCATTTCGAAATCGCGAAGTACGATTTTCTGAAAGGAGGAGAGCTCCGTGTGGGGCCCAACTGATGTTATCTCGTCAGAACAAGGCATCGGGAATTTGAAGTCGCAGAGACCCCAAGAGTAAATCAGGGTCGTTCATCTCTAGAGGACGCGTGGCAACAATCGAGGCTATCGAGGGAAATCCTGACAGGGAAGCCAAATCGGCATATCGGGATTTGACGTTTCACGAACCCTGAAGACAAGGCAACTGGAGCATTTGAAATTGGGAATCACGAAATAGAGAGGAGCAGTGAGGACCATCCATCCTAGAGGACACGTGGCGACAATCATGATCGTTGGGAAATTTTCCGAAAGGAAAAGTCATTCATCGAAAATTCGAGCATCGGGAAATCAGGGATTCCGTGGACAAGAGGTCTAGTGCATTTCGACATTCGAAACCCCGAATCCTGATAAGATATAGGATTGTGGTCATATAAGGCAGGGTCATGCAGATCGGGAGCATAGCCAGGAGGGGCTGGAGAAAAAAGGAAGCACATCAGGATATCGGAGATCGGGGATTAGAGGAAGCAAGTGTTGGTGACATCGGGGATTGGAAAACCCCGAAACCTGATTGTTATTTTCTATTGAGAATGGAGAAGTGCTCAAGCCTAAGGGCTATAACGAGCAGGACAGACCTATGGGTCAAATCTTAATAAGGATTCCAGGGGGGAATCAAAGGAGCCACTCCGGCTCGAGGGTAATTTTAGAACGATCCTTAAGACCGGGAGGTCAGGCACGGGACTTGCTGAGGTAGGTGCCTGGGTGGGCGCCATCACTCCTCCTCCAAATGGGACCCCTATCCCTTCTTTTATAGGCTATAATAGGCTAAGTATTTGGATGAACCCTCGGTCGTGCATGGCTAGAAGGTTTAGTTAACTTACCCAAAGTTGTGTGTTCCATCGACAACTTTCCTTTTTTCGTGCTTTTGTAGGTACACGTGGGTTGTTTTGGGTCAGCTAGTGTGTACACGCATGCAGTAATGGAGTAGGGCATGTGGGCCTTTATAAAAGAGGTTTTTAAGAAGAGTTTTTCAACAGTGTTTTGACAAAGAAGGAATCTGAGATGGCCTGATGCTAGGTAAGCATGTCTGGTGCAATTTAGTGTTATAACAGATGCCCCCTAATGTGTGAGGTCAAAAGAGCATCTGATGGCTGAAATACATTACCAATATTTACTGATGTGTCGAACAAGTGAGCCCAGGGACCAGGAACCGGGAGGTGTCGTCTGCAAAATAACAATTGTCTCACCGAGGCGGGCATACCCATGCTCGGGATAAAATATAATCATGGCTACCAATCAAATACACTGTAGATCCATGTCAAATAACTATATAAAGTGTAGCCACGAACAATACACAGTGGAGCTACATCTCAAAATCAAAAAGATATACATATAGAGTATCCATCTTCTAGAAGCTGATACATCATGATGGATGGAGATGAGATCTTCAGAGCTCGAGCAAGAACTTCAAAAATCTTCAAAACTCAGGTAGGAGTGTAATATGAGTGTACGACTTCACTACCCAGAGGTCTTCGATGGCTCATCGGTCGTGGACTAGATAATATTGATGATCATACTGAAGGCTTCATTGATTCTGAACAAAGACTTGATTGGACATTCAAGATGGTCGGGTATGAGGGCAAGAGACAAACTGCAGAGGGGTCGACTCAGGCTTGGTGACAAACTTCCCTTGGACAACAACACGACAAATGATGAGACTCAGGAAGCATGGCATTAACATAAGTTTACGAGGCAGGAGGCAATGCAAACTCTCCATATGTTTGGAAGAATAACCAAATGGGGGAGGACACAACTCTATGTAGCGAGAACAACCTCCTAAGGTCGTATTACATCCTAGGGTTTGATGAACAAATGGATAGATGTGATTTATCCAAGGGTGACTCATTATGATGCTAATAAAGAAAATACTTTTCCCTTCCTCTTTTTGGGGTATATTTGATTTTTTTGTCTTTTTCAATGATTTTGGAAAAAAGAATAAAATAATGTTACGTTACAAAGGAGGATCGAGTGTCGCAAACATACTAGTTCCAAGCACACGAAACACAGGGATGTTTAGGGCAAAGGGACATATGCAAGAAAAGGACACTTGGGAAAAAATCCTCTAGGGGCCAAAGGTGTCAGGACGTAGAGGCAAAGTGCTATAGGGTTGGTGTATGAGGCATGATTTAGATGGTTCAGTTGAGAGAAACATGGAGCCGGCATTAGGCCAAAGACGCGGTTATGAAAATGCGATTAATAAAACACATAATGGTAACGTCCTTTGATGTAAGTTTAACGAGCCCAGAGAAGGTAAGATCGGTGCTTTTTTGTATTTAGAGAGTCTGAAAAATGTAAAAGGAGACTCCATTGGGGTACCTTTCTCGAATATAGTCTAGTCAGTTCGAAAAAGGGGTAAACTAGCACCGACAAGACATCTATTCAAAACCATTTTAACGAGTGTGATAAAGACAAGATCACTCGGCCATTTTTTCATTTTTAAGGAGTCTGAAAAAATCTTAACTATGGACTCCGTTAGGAATGTTCTTCTGGACCATCTTAATGAGTGTGAAAGAATAAGGTCACTTGGTGATCTTTTCAATTTTAGGGAGCCTGAAAAGAGCTTAACTATGGACTCCGTGGGGGTTCCTTTTTCGTAAATTTAGTCCCTCGGGCCCGAAAAAGGGTTAAAATGATACTTGAGAGTACTCTTCTAGAGAACTAAAGTTCCATAGAGTATACCTTTGTTTGTACAGTTGACCGTCCAGACTGAAAAAGGGGTAAACTATCGTTGGACAGACGTGACTTCAAATTTCATTTTAACGAGTGTGAAAGGCCACAAGATCTCTCGACAATCTTTTCATGTTTAGAGGGTTTGAAAAGGGCTTAAAAGAAGACCCATTATATCTTTTGGTAATCCCAAGGGTGAGGTCAAGAGTTAAAAGGAATCATGCAAATGAGGCTCAAACTCGTAATCAGGAAAAACAACAAGGTCTCTCGAGCCTACAGTGATTAGAGACAACATGGATACCATAATGCAACCAGGATCTACCTAGGGCATCCATGTTCTGGTAAGCTCTACCACAAACTTGCGACACTTCTAAACCATCTATGATGGTTCCATGTCACAACCTGATGGCATTGATCCTATGGCAAAGGGATAAAGACAATGAGATACAAAAGCTAGGGTAGAAACCTAACCTACATGCTCAAGTTGATCATGTGAGACTTTTCCATGAATCGTCAAAAGTGTCCCAAAAACTCCAAAAAACTGCCCCGATACTCGATCATACCCCTCCCATGCAACTCTTGAATCACTCTAAATGGTTTTTGGTTTAAAGAAAATGATAAGGGAGGCCAAAAAATGACAAAAAGAGGCCAAAAAGTCTATAAATAGAAGTTGGCAGCTCATTGTCACCATTGCTGATTTGGAAATTGACTCTGGAGCCAAAAAAAACCCTTTGTCAAAAGTGGTGATTTCGGGAGCTACAGTGGATGAAACGAACTTATGTCTGGACCAAGTAAGTACAAACTCTCTTATCTTGCATTTTAAGTCTTTACTTTTGCATTGGGTTCCATTTTTTAGGGGGGCATTGACCTTTAAAAGGTCGGCCCTAGGTCCATGCAGGCTATCTCAGGACAGACCGCTTGTACATTTGGGCAAAGTAAACTCTGGACGCGTGTACACATGACTGTCGGCATTACAACCCGCGTGGACATCCTTATTGAATGAAAAAATCTAAAAAACAAGGATTAACCCTCCTGAACCTTGATGTTTTGCAGGATGTATGTCCACTGGAGAGAAAGAGAGCATGAGGAGGTAAGTGAGTTGGTCGGGGAAGACCCCAATGTTGTGGCTGCCTTGATGCAATGTGGGTTACTCAAGTTCTTCTTATGTCCTTTTATGTGGGCACAACCTAGGCTATTGAATGCCTTGGTTGACTACTGGCATCTGGATGCAAAGGCATTCATGTTAGAGGGGCAGTCACTGGTGCCCATGACCGAGGACATATATTTTTTGACTGGCCTCTCCAGGAGAGGGGAACCAATCAAATTCCAGACTTTTCCTGTGGGGCCGCATAACATAGCGGAATTGATAGGTATTTACTGTGAGGCTGGTACAGACCGCCCAAGCTCACAAGTGCCTATAAGCAAGATCATTGACTTATCGCTACAACCGATAGTGTTTCTTATTGGGTGAATCACTGGATTTGTGGCTCTACATCAGGCGTCCCGTGCATAGATAAACTGTGTAGTCCAATGCTTAAATGCACAAATATTCGATTGGAGCACCACACTGCTAGAGTGTATGAAGAGGCAGTTGACAGATTGTCAATTGCAGACACAGAGGAACTTCGGGTTCGGGATCGTTCTATGCTCGTTCTTCTTTGAGAGAGTTCCAAGCTTTAGTCCTCGAGTAGTGGTACGAGGACATCAGGCCTCTCTTCCTGCTATGTGTAGATGGGAAATATTGCTGCCATGATAGGGTGGTGGAAGGACTAATGATTCCTTCGATGATGATTTCTTTGCCTGGTTATTGTGATAGATCCCAGTTATCGAGGATTACCTGTATGCAGGGATTGATTTTTGAGGGATCCTAAGATACCAGTACCTCCTGGTGAGGAGCAAGGAGAGATGGGTAAGTCTCCATCTTTGTAGTTGTTTTTATTTTTTGTGAAGCATATGTAATTTTTATGTCATTTTTGTTATATATCATTTTTTTTTATATACCAGAGTATTTGACGGACATGCATTTGTTGTGTGCATATTTGGTGCCAATGCAACCTGTTGACTATGCGAGGAACATGCGTCATCCTCGGCCAGGGGCCGCACCTGCCACCGCCGGGGGACCAGTAGTAGCAGGAGATCTTCCAGCTGGGGAGGCTGAGAGGGTGTTGAGACGAGTCGAGAGGAACTTTACTGTGCTCACTCTCATAGTCCCTATGGCAGAGATTGAGGATCTGCCACCATCCATGCAGCCTCATGTAGTGGGGGCACCACGGATGTGGGTCCGATTGTTTTGGTGTTTGGAAAATGTTGTAGATCAGTACAACAAATCCCACCGGACCTGATCTTCGTTAGACTTTTCACATGCCATGAGCACTACTTGTATATATTTTTTGAGGGCATAAGCCCCATGACTCGTTATTGGTCATATTCTTGAGGCGCTTGTGTCCATCTGTGTACTCTGGTTACTTATGATATTATATATGGATTTTTATGTCTTTTGTGTCTTATGGATCATTTTTGCAAAAAATGTATTTACATGCTTATGTGTATGTCTTTTCATATGTGTGCAAGATGCCAATCTAAAATTTGATTAGCTAGAGTATCTGTAATTTGATTTAATCTCCTAGGAACATGAAAATATGTAATAT
>SNQJ01S0072989.1:93655-116593 GCA_010110895.2 Picea sitchensis | reverse complement strand
TGTGTAAAGACCCTAAAGAGATAGGCCACTAAGGTTACCAATCACTACAATGATGCCTAGGGAAATAGTCGACAGTCTGATCCACGCGCAAGTGCAAGGTATCTAGCCCGAAATCAACTTGAAAGGCTTCCACTCATCATTATGGGTATATCTCTCTAGCGACCCCCATAATACATGTAATCTCTACACCAAGACCAACAAATCTGGGTGAGTAACTCTGCCAGTCTTAATGTGACCTCGTGATTGACCCTTATGTGAGAAGGGCTTCCTAGGAAAAAATGTAGTAAGTGGACTTAACTCTCCCTATCACAAGATATTATGTTTGTTTGCATATTTGGAAAGTTATCTTTCACACCTATTCCAAAGCCCTATAAATAATCTAATGTAGGTTTTCTACCAGAAAAGATAAAAATGTCTAATCGATTTTTATAAGCGCTTTATTTTATGGCTATTGTTACTCAAAAGGAAAATGGCGTGGACAATATGGTTTTTTGACTGACTCGAAAGTTATGCAAAGAGATGAAGATGAAGTCTTTTCATTTCGATGAAAGCTATGCTATGAGAAGGAGAAAACATTTATCATTCCTAGATGCACAATGTCCCAAAATATTAAACCCATCAATATCAAGATTCTCAAGAAATGAGAAAAAGGTACTGTACACCAATGCACGATTCAAGGCCATGAGGGGGAAAAAAATTCGGAATTTAAGACCAAAAAATGCCAAGAATCATGCAATTTCGCTACTTTAAATGCAAGGATGCCCCCAATCTAATATAAATCAAGAAATTAAATCTTTTTGTTTCAAGAATTTCACTAAAAGAAATAATGAACTTTCTTAAAACAAAGAAACCCAAACTAAAAGTTTTCTTTTAAAGAGAACTATTCAGAAGAAATTTGCTCTTTCCCTAAACAATTCTAAAGAAAGAACACGCTTTGTAATTGAAAGATACTCAAAGCAAGAGACTAATCCTTCAAAACCAAACAAAGCAAAGATGGCTAAAAGAAACTCAAAGAATGTCAAGAAGACTGTAAACAGATCAATATAGGCTCCAAAAGTTCAATCCAGTTGATCAAAGAAAAATTGGGCATCAAAAGATAGGAAAGCCTAATTCCAAACAAAAATTTCAAAAGGGTTTGCAGCCTAGCTATAGGGTGCAGTGCGAAAATTAGTGGAGTTCGCAGGCTGAACACAGGTAGGGTGTGAACATGTTGCACTGGACTGAACACTAGGGTGCAAACTTCAATGATTCTTGCAGGCCACAGAAAGGTACAATGCGAGAAGGTTTGTAATCAAGCAAAATTTGGAAAGAGGACAGAATTTTTGAGTTAACTTATGGATTCAGAGAGTCTGGATGGATCTCCCACAGACTCAGAAACCAGAAAACAAGCAATCAAAGAAAGGGAAACTAGACTAACTAGGAAACAATATATTCCCCAGTGGAGTCGCCAATTTTGTTATCAGATAAATGGGTAGGTGCGGACACTAACTGATCTCCCTAGATCCACCTAGATCTAGAACAAAACACACTAGAACATGACGCTTTCCTTAAGTTTTAAATATTGGATTTACTAACTAAAGAGGGATAGGTGATATACCGTTTAAACGTCGCTTCCTCTCGCCATCGCTATCCTAGCTCCGTTCCAATTCTTATACAATGATGAATCTGCGAAAAAACACAACCGACCAAAGTGATAGTAATAGCAAAAACTCAATATAAACCTATGTATGTGATCAAGGAATCATACAATAAAACACAACAAGCTTTATAGGAAAGAATCATATTACTGTATCATATTAAATGTGAAAGAGAGATTACAACCATGGCCTTGATGTAATAAGGTCCCTTCCAACTGTCCTTCGTTCCCCACACACTTCCACTCCAAGAATTCTGAGACCATGGATCTAATAGCTACTCACAATCTATCTTGACAAAGCATATCTCAAAGCCACTCTAACCAAGCTAACAATCCCAAGCCAAAAACAACTTATCCCTTCTCCATGAGAGCTCCTCTCCTTTTATAATCTAAAGAGGATAAGGTTAGGAGGTTAGGATGATCCCACTAAATCATGAAAGCGAGTAAGATCCAAACCATTCGGATGCCACCTCACCATGGAAGTTTCTCCTTCTAGAAGATTCGAGAAAATGATTGTTTTTCCCACGAGTAAGCATTCTCACACCCTACCTATAGAACATACTACAAACTCCTTGCGACCTAGCTATGATGCAGCCTATCAGAATCAGGCATTCTCTCACCCTAGCTATAATGCAGCCTGAGAACTTATTTTTTAATAGGATTTTTACAAAGGAGAATGCAACTTCTTTTCTCAGTAAAAGTTCTTCTCCCTTATTTCTTCAGGAACTCAGGCCATTGACCCCTCTGAAGACTACATACAAGTTTACATCATTAACGGTCATAGGGATGACAAAATTAATGTGTAACACCCATAAAGTAACAAGATAGATGAAAAATTATATAATGGTCCAATTTGGATCACACATACCCATTTAGGGAGGATTTTGGTCCCCAAAATATTTATTGAATGAGGTGAGGAAATTTTTCCTATACCTTGTCTCTTGAGTTCCTTTTTTCTTTGCATAGAAGTTCTCCTTTCAACCCAATATGCCAAAGGTCATGCTTCCCCTAACTTGTAGTTCACTTCTTCTGCAAAATTGTATCTTCTTCCAACTCTTCCTAAGCATCCGATGTTAATTCCTCCATGATAGGTAGGAACTGCTTCTCCTCCTAATCCAACATATAAGGCTCACAAAGTTTCAAATTATCCACGTTCACTATTGATTAAATGCACATGTATGGGGGTAGACCGATTATGTAGGTGTTATATCCCACCTTATTCAATACCTGAAAAGGACCATATCACAGAGCCTTTATATTCTTACCAGTACCATATAGTATTTCCCTGTTCAGCTACAACCAAACTATGTCTCCCACTTCAAACGACTTCTCATTTCTGTGTTGATCATGCATGGCCTAATACTCTTCTTGTGACTTCTTCAATGTATCCTATACCTAAAAAATGGATATGTCTAATATTTCCAATGAATTTATCTACTCTTAATGCTTCTCCTATGATGTCTTTCCTCACTACTCCATGTTTTCCATAAATAACATCTAAGGGAAAAGTTGGAAAATACCCATAGCAATTTTTGAAAGGTGAGTTACCAGTACAAGTATGGACTACTCTGTTATAAGTGTGTTGAATATAGATCATATTTTCATCCCAGTTCATTAGATGCTTCTAATGTAACCCCTCGAAATTTTTACCAAAGTCTTGTTGACTACTATTTACCCATTTATTTGTGGATGGAATTTGGTAGATCACTTCAACTTAGTGTCCATATTCTCCCAAAGTGTAGTCCAAAAGGAAATGAGAAATATGGTATCCACGTTTGAGATGATTCTCCTTGGTATCCCAAATTGCACCCAAACCTGTTCAAATAACATGTTTGTTGCTTCTTGTCCTTTGATGGTATTTTTACAAGGCATAATAATGCACATCTTATTGATCCTATCAATGACCACAAAAATATAGTCATGTCCCTTCTTAGTTGTTGGTAAACCTCCAAAAAAATACATGGAAATTATTTCCTAAGGTCGAGTGGGTACAAGAAAGGGATGGTATATACCTTGATTTTTATTATTGAGCTTACTGGTACAAAAAAATATGCATCCTCTAATATACCATGCTACATATTGTTTCACTTTGGTCTAATACACATACCTTTGTAAGTTATCGACTATCTTCCCAACACCAAAATGTTCTGCAACCTTGGAGGTGTGAGCCTCTCTAATAAGTTATGATATTTCACTTTTAGGAACACAGAGCATGTATATCTTATAGAGAAACCCATCCTGGAGATGATAGTCATCCTTGTTTTCACCTTCTTCTACATGAATTTGGCCTTGTAGCTGTTGAAAAACCTCTTTGATGTTGCCATGTTCTATGTATACCTCTTTGTATTCATCGTGGGTAAAATAATCCATGTGAATAAGAGTTCCCAAGCCTTCAGTCTTAGATGTGGGTGGCCTTGAAAGAATATCTACCAAATTATTAGTGATTCCCTTCTTATACTTGATGACTCGATTAAATTACCATAAAAAACACCATCCACTTGTAATGTCTGGTTTGCTAAAGATTATACTATGGTATTGTAAATACTACAGTGATAGGTTATTTTTGTGAATAATGGTTTACTTTCCCATCATATAGTACTTCCACTTATAAATAGCTTGAAATAGGGAATATATTTCCTGATCATAGGTAGGGTAGTTTAAGACTCCCCCATGAAAAATTTCATAATGATGGCATATCGAATTACGTCCTTGCATCAAAATTGTTCCCATAGAATATCCACTTACGTATGTCTCCAATTAAAAGGGATTTTACAAGTTAGGAAATGTGATAATTGTTGCTTGACTGATCTTTTGTTTTAACTTATCAAAAGATTTATGTTGATTCTTTCCCCACTAGAAACTCTTATCACTTGTTGTCATGGCATGGAGTGGTGTAGCTACTACTGAAAAGGATGCAATGAAATTCCATAGGTACTATGATTCCCCAACAAATATCTTAAACTTAGTAAAATTAGTAGGAATTGACCATTTCATGATGGCCTCCATCTTTGCAGGATCTATCTTGAGCTCCCTTCCACCGATCACATACCCCAAATACATTAATGAATTTTGAGAAAACTCACATTTGTTGATGTTATCTAGTAGTTGGTAATTTTTCATAGTCTATAACACCCACATGAGGTGTGACATGTCCTCCTCCAAGGTAGATTTATAAACCAATATATCATCCAAATACACTATAACAAATTAATCTAAATATGGGCACAATACATCATTCATCATTCTCATAAATGTAGTTGGTGCATTACATAAACCAAATGGCATGAACAACCATTTATAAAAGAATTTCCTTGTCTTGAAGCTAGTCTTCCATGTGTCTTATTATTTAACGTGTACTTAGTGGTATCCTTATTTGAGATCCAACTTGGTGAAGTACTTGGCATGTTGCAACTGGTCTAACAAATCATTGATCATGGGAAAAGGATATTTTTTCATGACTGTAATCCTATTCAAATATATATAGTTGATACACATCTTCCAAGTCCCATCCTTCATGGGAACGATGATGATAGGTGACCCAAAAGGTGAGGTACTTGTTTGAATTACTCCCTTCTCCAATAGCTCATGCAATTGTTTCTTCATTTCATCTACTTCCAGAATGGATTATCTATACAACCCAATATTTGGTAATTTGTAGTTAGGAAACAACTATATCTTGTGATCCACTTCCCTCTTAGGTGGAAGTCCTTTAGGCTCCTTCAACACTCCTCTCTATTCTTGCAACAACTCCTCCAACTATTGTTTCTATTTTTAGTACATACCTCTAGGGACGCCTTTATTCTTACCAATTCATCACCCAATAGATTCTCTCATAAGAAAACCAAAATATACTTCTTACTTGAATTAATCAACTTTTTGGCTTAGTTGGAATTTACTAGTGAGATATTCAATTTTCCTTTATGCGCATTGATGATGAAATAATTCCCATCCTTGATCAGGGGGTACTGGTTTTCTCTCTGCATGAATATCACATCCATAATTTACAAGTAGGGGATTCAAAACACTACACCACAGACATCAAGGGGTACTACATCTAACTCCACTTCATTAATAAAATATTCACTTATGACAAATTTGATCTTACACTATTTTGTGCCCTCAATTTTTGCATCCTTGTTTTTATATCCTTAATTTCCACCCTACATTGTTAGAGGGAACACAATAGAATATGCAAGCCAAAACACAACCTTCAACTCAAGATTTGGACAATTTTTTAGGGGTGTCACTGGTCATCTATGGGACAACCAATGACATGTCACTTTACATCAGTCTACAACAAGAGACATCCCATGTAATATTATATATTCATGGAATTTCAAATAGGTAAGTGAGGGATGCGTTAGTTCTTCATGGCATGAGCCTTAGAACTCACAACATTCGAGTCTTGATTGATCTCTAGAATATATAGAAGCTCTCCCAAGGCTCTTCCAAGAATCTATATAAATGATACCAATCTTGAGCATGGGAAAGGAAGAATAATTTACAGATATATGTTGCTAAAATTCAGAGGTGATTTTCCATTCTACTTCAATTATAGTTAGGTTTCCTAGTTTGGTTGAAAAGATGAGGAGGAGCAAGGAGAAAGGGGAAAGGAGGAGTGCATCTACACCTAGAGGTAAAGTGAATTGATGTATTTATCTCTTATTACTTAATATATCATTGGTTCCCCCCATGAATATTTACATTTCATTCATGAATGTTCAAATCTGATTTATTCCTTCATAGATCAGGTTAGGTCCAAGCTAGATCTAGGATTCTAACACTAAGAAGAGAAGTAGGAAGGCATTTTTTGTCAATTATGCCCATGTAGGAGGTTGAAGGAGATGGACCAAGATCTATAGGACTACACCAGCCAAAGATACATAAGGATGAACTTCAGGAAAAGGCATGCCATTCTATCATTTCTTGGTGTAATTGTGAATCTAATTTCTTATTTATAGGGAGAACTATAGAAATATAGTCCACCGTCTCTCTAGGATCAATAGAAATATCCTAGAGAGATATTGTCATTCAATTGGTGATATTTTCTCAATAAAATAACTGGTGACTCCACTTGGGATGAATATTTTATTATTCTCTAGTTCAGTTTCCATTTCTTATTCAACTCTATTATCTATTTATGAGTTAGTTATTTTCTTCCCTAGCACTCTCTCAGAGAATAGATCTCTTGGATATATGAGATCTGAGTCAGGTCCTTTTAATTTTCCAAAATTTTGTAGTGTGTCTCTTATATGTTGTTAGATACAAAGTGACAATATTTCTAATTTTTGTATAGGTGACCCACCACACCTTGCATAGGGTCGCTTATTGTAGGCTATATGAGCCCCGACAGTCCCTGTAGGCTTAAAAAATGAAAAAAATTCATATTTATTTGATTAGATCTAGATGTTTCTGATCTCAAGGATATGTAATTGATTTGTGTTTATGTATCTTATCTCTGTTTTAGTATTGTTTGTCACACTTTTTTTCTTTGATCTAGATTTGGAGTGTATTTGTGTGGCAAGGTTGGATTACTTGTTTGCATTTGTTTGCTAATTAGTGGTCAATTGAGTTGGGTTGTGCACCCAATAGATCAGTTTAGATATGGTAGTGTCCCATATTGGATTGCATTTGGTTGGTTTTCTCTGTTACAATTTGTGTGCATTGCTAGATCCACTTTCATTGTCAATTTTAGGTTGAGATCCCTACAAAGACATTGGAGTGTTCTTCCAATAATTGTTACCAATTTTTTACAACCCTTGTTGATTTGTTGGTTTTCCATTTTCATGTTGTTGTTCTTACTTACATTTAGAAACCTTTTTCATAATAATTGGAACAAACAACAAAATTTTCTTGCACAAAATATTTTGAGAATTCAAGACAAAGTGAATTGTTGAAGTGTTTGGTTTGAGATCTTGTCAAAGTAGTGGTTCTTATTTTTCTTGCATGCTTGCTTGTTTCTTGTCATAAATGTTGAAAAGAAAAACATTTATTTCCCTCCCATAGCTAGAATTCATTAGATTGAACACTTGTGTTGACATATTTGCATTGCTTTGGTTGGGTCAAGAGCCATAAACATCATCAAAGTTTCACCCATTCCCCTTTGACATAAAAATACCCATAATAAAAGATTGCATAATATAAATATACTAGACACTTTTATTTGTTAGAAAACCAACATTAGATAGGATTAGGGCCTTGGAATACGATTGGAGAGTAAACTCTCCAAGGCCACCAAATGAAACCTAAAGTCATTAAAGAGTGTAAAATAAATTTTTGCAACCAGTGTGCCAGGAAACTTCTCTAACACATGAGTAAATCATGAGGTCATATTGGGGAAAGTAGGGTAATTACCCCTCTCTACTTGTCTTGGTGTTTGTAGTGTTGCTTTTAATAATACATGTATGGTGGTTTCATTAGTTCTGACAACTCCCTGTGAGATAGAACTTTCGAGGCATCATGCATAGTTACCCTTCCTTTATGTGTGGTTATAACTTTGACTATTCTCCCACTCATTGATTCTATGGTTTAGAATTACTGATCATTCCTTGGTATCCTATCGAGATGACTGCAGGTGGGATGTTCCTGTAGTACTTGGGGTAGATGATCATTCACAGTCTCAGTTCCCATGGAGGGTGTCTGCCTTAATAAAGGGTACTTTCACTGGTCAGGGATGTTTCACATAGTTCATTGTAAATACTCCTCATACCTTCTCTAGCCAATATTGTGGGGACTCCATCTTCCCTAGAGGGTTGGTTTTCATAATCCCCCTTAATCCATTGGTTTACTTGTTGTTGTCCTAGATTTGTGAGGGGTTTTCTCTTTGGTTTCGAATCTACGCCAACCTTAGGTTAATTTTTTTTTTGATATGCACATATTATTTTCACTGTGGTTGAATCACCACGCTGATCCCATAAATTATGAGGACTTGAGCCCATCATGGAGAGACAAACACCTCTCAAGCGATGTGAGATAGGGGACCTTGAATTCAAAGAGTCCTATATTTGGCTTAGGAGGCTAGGATTGTTGAAGTGGAAGTGGTTGAATAAATTCCTCCACCCAAATTTAACCCTCCTTTGACTAATCCTAATGCAACACTACTTATCCAGGTAAGGGAACGTTTTAATGAACCTTTTTGTTTGTTCACATACCATGTTGGGCCCACGTTTTTCTTCTGATGTGGAAAATACATCAATCCCATATATGAATGTGTCTTGGGGAATCCTAGTGATATCCACATTTCCATCCTTGATTTCCATTATACCTACACCATCTATTATCGTTTCTACAGGTCCCATGTCTACCTTTCCACACTTGTCAACTATTGTGCCTAGCGCTCAAGCATTCTTGGTCCCCACTCATACCTCCATGGTGAATTCAATGCAATCCATGAAACTAAATAATCATCAAAAACTTGGAGGGAAAAATAAGAGGAACAAAAAGAACAATTCCAATACTAAGAAAGGGACCGCTCCAACCCAAAATAATTGAAGGTGGGCATGAAAGATAAAAATAACAATTTTCCCACCTACACAATATATGGTGAGGATCACCCTACTCACCATTGTCCAAGAAAGGAAATGATCCATCATTATTTGGCATATAAAAAGCCCCCCTAACAACCTATTGTCTTAACACATCATTTCCCCCTCAACCTTAGCATATGGTTGCAACAAATCTTATCCCTCTGCAAGGGAGAATGGAAGGTACCCCTCAGTATGAGGGGTCATCCTTGAATGATACGATTTTCATGTGTGACCAGATAGTCAATCTTCGAACTCAGGAAAAAAACTACAATAATTTTGAGCCTAGTCTTGTTGCGCAAGAGACAACATCTTCTTATGAACCCAGTGGCCCTCTTTATATTGACAAGACATATTTTAACACATTTCTTCTACCTCTAAAGGTAATTATTAATCGAATGACACACAAACCAAATAATCAGTCCACCCACAACTATAGTGTGGTGGAAGATTTGGCTCAAGCACCATGTTCCATGCATACATTTGAAGTCCTCTAAAGCTGCCCAATGCAAAAAAAAAAGTGTTGTTCTCTGTGATAGGTGTGGTTGATCCCTCAAAGTTGAGATTGATTACCTTTTATTCTAATCAGGTTCATCATCAACTTTCCCATCGGATCACTTTCTATATCTAGGTGAGAATGACGGGGAAAAATTTCCTTCGCACTGTGATTGATGAAGGAGCCTCAATTTGTATTATGTTTATGTATGATCCAATATTTTTTCATCGAAGTGACTTATAAATAATTGTATTAAATGAGCATAAATTAAAGTGCACCATTAAAGAAGGAAAATCTCAATAGCGAAGAGACATAAGCATAAAATTGAAACACAAAAAACTTGATAGTAGAATTAGTCCCTGGTGGACTATGTCTCCGGGTCCTTCTCTCAATTGGTAGGCCTTTTTATTAACTCAACAAAAGAATTTGGAAAAATACATAAGCATACCTCATTCTAGAATTAAGCTGGAAAATATTTTCTCAGATCAAAAAACATACAACACCATTGAATTCATGGCATCGAATTAGAAAAAAATGGATGTCTCCATGCCTCAATCCGACTCTGGCACTCCCAGGCCCTTTATAAATATAACCTTGATTTTCATGCCTGCTCCCTACATTTAATTCTCTGTATAGTTTCTCAGTTCCCGTGCCTAGTCGTACCATCACACACCCTTCCTTCCTTCGTTTATGGGAAAACTCATCTTATAACCAAAAAGCGGGGAAAACTACACAAGGTAGTTCATTGGCCCAACGGTGGAAGAGTTATAGTTAAGGCAGTTGTATAGGGGGAGGTCCTGAGGTCGAGCTCGTAGGCCTCCCCTTTTGGGTTTTTGTTATAACATATATGTATATATGTGGAGTGGTAGTTCGCCATCTTTGGAGGTGGTTTAGATTTGTCGGATGATTCTGTTTGGATGCCATATCTGGTGAGGCTCTACCAGATTTGGTGGGCCTGCCTTTTTTATTTTTGAAATTTGGTTTTCGGGCCCTCATTGGGCATATTCCCACTTCCACAGAACAACCAACCTTTGGCCCACTCCAACCACCTTCATAGTCACCTACCACATTAGCCTGCCATGTCATCCTTCCACATCACCATATGTTCTGCCACGTGGTTGTATGAAATTCCACGTGGTGCTTTTTCATTGGTCCATGGATTGACCCAAAAAAGAAAAAAAAGAGTGACACGTGATAGCCTCTGGTGCTGCCACATCACCATGTTGACATCATGCTAATGTCAACATGGCACATGTTGCCTCTTGTGTGTGCCATGTACATTGTATGGATGTTGACATCATCTGTACTGATGCTAACGTCAACAGTATAGATGTTGACTCATACCTTGTTGATTGGGCTAGGTTGACCAAACTTTGACAACGAATATATTTCGATCCCTAACTCTATTTGGTGAGTTGTTTAAGCCATTAAAAATCTTGTGATGCACTCTTCACGATGATGCCACTTTCACTGAGTTTTGAGGAATTTGAATTTTTTCCCTTTCTCTATCTATTGAGGCCATTCCGAGCTTCCCGAGTTGCTTCTACAAATTCTGAGTTGTACTTAGTCTTCTCTGGATCCTTTTTGGATCACGCCTTCCCACTGGGATATTTTTGGACCATGAAAATCTTTCATAAATCAACAAATAAGTGAGGGAAGAGTTCCCTCACCTTGTCCTTCTCAATCCACTTTTCCTTGCTTGGATTTGTGCCCTTTAAACCTACTCGAAGACAATCAACATCACCACTGCTTGAAGGCCACGTCCTTCTGTCCAGGATGATATCTTCCTTTAACTCATCCAAATACTTAGGAGCTAACTATTATCACTGAAATTTCTCCCGCAAATGGTTACAAGAATACAGCATCGTCAAAGAGTTATGAGGTCACCCATGGACCTAAATTACCACAAAATCATTTCCAAAGGGTCAAAAACTATAAAACCAGTGAAAAAATTAAAGTGCGCTATGACTACACAGGGCATGCGTGCACATGCGCAAAACAAAAACATAGGAAAAACACACATGCGCCCGATGCGCGACTGTGATCGCTAAAAGCCACACACATCTGAGAACGACTCATTTATGAGAGTGATCGACCTTCCACCCACTTCTAGTTTAGCTTCCAAGTTGATTTGACACTCAAATCTAGACTGGATCCGACTGGGTGGCTGGTCAAAGACCTAAAAATGCCCTAATTAGCCTCTTTTCACACTACAAGATGGTTGCACAATACCTCAAAAAGGTGCTATAAAACAAGGCCATGGGTGCACTTCATTTTCAAGGAATTTCAATAGCAAAGTTATGCTACTACTATTCTCTTGAGGAATCCTCTATTCTCATCAAGAGTATCCTAGCACCATTGCATTGGGCAATCTATCTCACCCCTTGAGTGGATTAGCTTGGAATTCTTTCACAATTTTCATTCAAATTTGTAAGAAGAGCTTATTTGTGGGGATCCAAGAGCCCTCCCTTGGAGGAAGAAGGGACTCATAGTCCTCTTTCTTCTTTGTTTTTTCTTTCACTTATATCAACCTTACCATTAGTGACATGAGTCTTATTGTTTCTTTTGTTCTTATGTCCCTATGCTCAATAGTTTAGTTGTTATTTTATTTCTTAGTTTAATTCTTAGTTGTTCTTTTATATTAATTTCTCTAACCCTTTTCCTTACATCTGTCCTGCTTAGCAAACCCAACTAAGCTTGTAATCACCTTTGTTTTGCTCACTAAGGTGATGAAAGAGGCACAACAGATTGGCAACTCCACCAGGGAAAGGTATCAATTTCCTACCCCATTTTGGTTTTTATAGCTCTTCTTTTGGTTTATTTAACCTGCAGGTGCATTAACCGGCCCAAGCCAACCTGCAAAACATCCAATTCCAAGTTGAATTGAGAGAATTCCATCCAAAATTTTCTTCACGGCCATGTGTCTGTTGTGCGCGGGTTTATTGGCCCACAGACGTGCATCGTGTGCACATGCGCCTAATTCACAGTGTTGTTCTGCGCACCTGTGCCCAAAAGCTCATTTCAGTCTACGCATAGGCGCTCAGTGCACCTCTATCTACACTGAGACCCATGCACCTGAGAAGAAAAATACGCATTGTAAGGTTTTTTGAGATTTGGTGAAGGCCCCTAGCCTTCTTAAAAGTGATTTCATGCATGTTGTAAGCTTCACCACACTTAGTTCCCTCTTCATATAAAGGGATTAGTCAAAACACATAGGCACTTAGGGGGTTTAAAATCATTATTTCCTCTTTTGCTTTTATTTTTCCACATGGATGGCTTTCTTTGACTAAATTATAAGTTGGAATCATTTCTAATCACATAAAACTTGCATTGGGACTAGAAGTTGGATAACAATCGCTTAGTATTCTCTTCTCTCGTGCTTCCAAGCGACCTTGAGAATCAGAAAAAGATTGTAGGATGATTTCATCTCCCTTAAAAAAACTAAAAACCTTTAGGAGAGGAAAACAACCCCTCTCGGGACTCCTCTTAGTTTATTTTTCAAACACATCTTAAGATTGTAACGGGTCCATACATGCCCACATGCTACAAAGATAGGATAGTGTTGAAATTCACTTTCTTAGAGTAAATCACTAGGGAAGTTTAAAGGTTTTTGTAACAGGCCCATACATGACCACATGATCACAATCTAGGATAGTTTCAAAGATTTTTTTATATTAAATCAAAATATGGAGTTAAAGGAATAGTAAAGGACCCACATGT
The DNA here is from genome assembly GCA_010110895.2 of Picea sitchensis. Taxonomy (NCBI): domain Eukaryota; kingdom Viridiplantae; phylum Streptophyta; class Pinopsida; order Pinales; family Pinaceae; genus Picea; species Picea sitchensis. The sequence continues at coordinate 103,218 of SNQJ01S0072989.1, read as the reverse complement.
CTACATGCTAGTTTCCTAGGGACTTTTGAATTACGCAAGGTTGTACCAAAGACATTTAGTTAATTAGGTAATCAACACTTGTAAGGACCAAGTGAAGTCCACATGCAGCAAGGTGACACCTAATTCATTAAAACATTGGCACACTTTCACTCATTCACACACAAAAGTCACTTATCACTCACATAGTTTCCTTCTCAAAACGTGGAGGTCAATGTAAGTTTCCTCCAAAGGGATTCCAAAACACCCCACCCTTTTCTTGATGAAACTATCCACTCCCATTTAAATTCAATGAGGTTGGTTCACACCCCCAACCTCTCAAACAACTACATCTAAATTTTTTCTAAAAACTCACTAAGTTTCCTCCACAGGAGGTGCCAAAAGAAATTTTTTAGTCTAGGTAGGATTTCGGGGATAAGCATCCAAATAACTCCCCGTTATCTAGTTCTCACATTGTCAAAACAATAGAAGTTGTCAAATAGTGAACTGAAAATCCTCCAAGTCAAATGTTCCTAACACCATAAGGCAAGGAGATACCCGTGAAGGGTTGAAGGCTGAGGTCCAGTTGTTCTGTGCGTCCCCCCTTGAGGCACCCACCTCTTGGACAGGATCCATCTCGTGACCCATTTCTTAGGCTGAAAATCTAAATGTCGCACATTGACCGAGGTACCTAGTGACCAAATTTTAGGACATCTACCCAGGTGGCAATTGTGGGCTACAATTTCACCTTGAATGGATTTTGTGTGGCTATTGGGAAATATTGCCAGCTCTTTCGGGATATGCCCCCTTTACCCCTCATTATAACTGATTACTTCATCCTTCACTAGTTTCTCTTCCGATGACTTCAGACCCCACTGTTGAGTACTATTGGAAGGTCCAGTGCTATTTGAGAGGAAGGATGTTACGTCTTTTAGGACACGAGCATTTGTTTTCTTTGATTCTCCACATGGAAAAATCCCACTTATCCACATATCTTCTTCTTTTTCAAAACACTTGATGTATGATGAATTTCTGATTACATTTTGATTTAGATATATATATTGTATAAAGTTCAAAATTTGCAAACAAAGGCTCTTGTTTATTTTCACTCATCACAATTTGCACACATCCACTCAACTAGTCGGACATCATAGGGGACCCTCAGAACCCCCATCATTCCAAACGCTTGCTAAACCTCCCTCCTATTTTAGGGGGAGTTCCTAGTCTTGCCAACTCATTGACACCACCTTCACACACTCCTATGAGTTCCACTATCTTAGTATCAACTTTTCTTGGTTCCACATTACTTGGGTCCACTTCCCAAGTCCCTCCGTCCAATCTCTTTCCTCTACACGGAAGCGGGGGGCCAACTTCCTCTCAAGGGGGAAGTACCAACCGACCTAGTCCCCCTCAAGGGTCAGGTTCACAAAACACTCACACCATGGCTGGAGCTAATCCTCCCCCCCCCACTACAAATGCCATATTTGGCCTCTCTTAACATACCGGATCTAAGAAAACTCACAAATGATCCTATACTACATGAACCCACATGGCCTGCGATGCCTACCAAACTACCTTCAGACATCCCCAAATTTGAAGGAAAGACAGGAGATGACCCTGCCAACCATGTCATGAATTTCCACCTATGGTTCTCTTCCAATATCATTATGGATGATTCCATCAGACTACTATTATTTCAACGCACACTCACTGGCCCATCATCCAAATGGTATGTAGACGAAAAATCGAGGTCCCATGCGACTTTTGAGTCCTTGGACAAAGCATTTTTAACCTTCTTCCAATTACCAATCCACCATGACAATGGTCTTGAACTACTCTCTAATTTCAAACAAACCTCAGCCACACATATCGCTGATCACATTCATGAGTGGCGTGGACGATGTAGTTTTTGCAAAGCTGAAATCACCAAACAACAGTGTCTTGACTGGTTTCTCAGATCACTTGTCTCTCTCCTCAGTAAATATGTAGCTTCCACCTTCCCTCAATCAGAAGAATAATCCATCAGTAAGGCTCAACAATACGACCTCATCTATTCACAATCAGGGTACTTATACACAGTACTTCCTGATCTCCCAAAACCCATGCCATTTAGTCAAGACAAACCCGGGATCTCTTACTCAACAGACGGATTGATTGGTAATACCACACACCATAGTCCTCAACCCCAACCACCACCAATGTATGGCACAAATCAATATCCTCTAGCATATGGGGGAACCTATTATTACCCCCCACCCCCTTATCAACAACCATACCATGTTGTTATCCCTCCACCCATTAGTGGGCCACCGTCGACACCCCCAATACACCCACCTATACAAACAAGTTTTGGTACCCCTTCTACCTCAGCTTATACTCTAAATACTAGCGAAAGAACCATGCCTTCCTATGTACCTTACGGATCCCAACTTCCACAGAATCCGTACTTTCCATTCCTTGGTCCTCCATAGCCCATGGCACCCCCGCACCCTCACGCTGGGGTGATATTTGTTCAACCCTCTCCCATTCAGCAATATCAAAATTTCGAACAGCTGAATACAGAAAATATGACCCACCCGTCGAATAATGCCAAAAAGAAAGGAAGAAACATGAACAATAAAAACCCAGGTCAAGGCGAGAATCAACCCCAACAACACCAACCTACTAGGGGCAACCAAAACCAAGGGAATCAGAACCCCCAGGGGGGCAATAACAACATGCATCAAGGGAGAAATAACAATACTATTAAAACCACCTTCCCTTGTGCCCTTTGCGGTGAGTTCGGTCATTATACTCATCATTTCCCCCAAATCACTGATTTTAAATGGTTGAAAGACTCAAGCAGTCTACCACATCCTCTAGTGCCACCTACCCCTCAGCAGGCCCCACAACAATATGTGCAATAACCCCCCCTAGCTGTGCTGCAGAATCCCATTCCACACCAAGGTGTGATGAACACCCAACAAGACATGCAACCTACCCCACTTCAGTTGGGACAGTACCTCAATCCAAACAATCCCACAGATTGTACTATCCTCCTCACCAGTGAGGAAGAAATCCTTCTGCAAACACGTAGTTGTCAATATCGTGCACCTGCTGAGTTTCCTCCCATTACCCCATAAACAATCCCAACATCGATGGGACCCCCGTTGGTAATTCCTCGCCATAACGCTGAAACACCTCTTCGCATCCCTCGCATCCCATTACGCAGGAATGTCCACAACCCCCAGGCTAGGGCAACTCATAATTACAGTTTGGTCAATGACTTAGCACAATCCCTGGCTGTCATGTCAGCCTTAGAGGTCCTTCAAACTTGTCTCACTCAACGGAAGTCATTACTTTCCACCTTGGGGGAAATCAACCCCACAGATACTCAACTCATCACATTCGATCTCAACAGTGGAGAACCTCACCTTCCTGCTCTAATCAATTTTCAAATCCTAGTAAAAATTCAGAACATTACAGTTCATCGGTGCATCATCGATGAAGGTGCATCCACATGCATTATGTCCAAATTAGTATGGTAGAAACTTGGTTCCCCTGAACTCATCCCATCTGCAATTACCTTAAGAGCTTTTGACGGATGACCATCATCTCCTGAAGGGATCTTCCAAAATGTCCCTGTAGAACTCAGGGGCATGACTATTCTCATCGACATTGAAGTTATCGATGCTCCACTCGATTACAATATCTTGTTCGATCGTAGCTACATGTACGCTATGAAGGCAATTGCCTCTTCCGTCTTTCGAACCATGATGTTCCCCCACAACAGGAAGATCATCACCATTGACCAAGTTTCACATTACGAGCCTAACCCCTCTGCCAACATCGATAACATTCTCCCTCTCATCCACACGAGTCATGACGCATACCCACTCATCGAAATGGGTCCCAGAATTTTCAAAGACCCATAATTGTTAGGAACTTACCATGGTGCACCACCGCTCCTTCATCCTTCCAATCAAGTATGCATCGTATCATCCAACGGAACTGACATAGAGGATACCCTTCCTCCTAGGGAGGCTTCTATCATATCTGACGTCCCACTAGTCATAGAGCTCCCCCCTCATGAGCCTCCTGCGAACTCGTCGACTCCACCAATTCATTATTTCACCTCTCCCCAATGCCATATCCTAGTTTTGGAGACAGTTCCCCAAGCCATTACTCAAATCCCCTTCTTCTACCCTCCACCTAGCGTACAATATTTCCAAGTAGCCACAACGCTTACCCTCCCTAATATGGTCTTAGCAATTCTAGTTTGGTATTTACATCCACCAGAGATGGTCCCTCAACCATCCCTTCCCCCCCAAATGGAAGGAATCCCAATGACGATTCCCATACTCACTCCCACCATACCCTCCACACCCCCACTCACTACCCTCCCTACCACAACTAGGGGTAGGTGAAAGAAGAAAGAGCCTGTAGCTCCACTTCCCCCTGTGCGTCCAACCTCCTTGCACGCTATGTGAGAAAGATGGACACCAAACCAACAACTTCCCATCTCTACCCGAGTTACGGAACTTGATTCCACTCAATCAAACACCATCAATGCTCGCCACTATAGCAAGTACTTCCGCTACCATCCCTCACTCAAGTAGTAAAGGGATGCGAACCAAATTCGCCTGTGCTATATGTTCAGAATATGGCCATTATACACACCATTGCCCAACACTACCACGCTTCTGGCATACATTAGCCACAGTACGCCAAAGCTTCCATAACGAACCCAATCCAGCTACATCATCCCTACCAAAAATCACTGACATCCATTATGTCATGACTTCATTCAATGAATGTATGAGATGCCCTTGCTCTCTATGTGAATCCTTAGATCATTTTACATACCAATGTCCTATGATCATTGAATACAGGCAATGCCGATTGACCCTGATTCAAACCCAGGCACCCCCTATAGAATCGATGGTTGACCTTACCTCATCACTCGATATTATTCATATCATTTATCCTGAACCCAAGGCACTCCCTATGCCTCCGTGGTTTTTGGATGACTTATCCGAGGATTCACCCCCAAATCCCCCCAATTCTCCCATTCATTTCCCTACGGAAATTTTACATCCAACTACCAATGGTACTCCTCAGTACTTCAATATTTGGTTTATGTCGAGCGAACCATCACAATATCATTGTGTCGTTCCCCCTGCTTCTTCATCACCAGGGGACAGCCACATGATGACAGTCACCGATATCACTCTTTTAGATCCTTTTTATTCCCGCCAATTCCACTGTGACGAGGACATACTCAAAGAGTTAAACACCTCTGACTACCCATGGGATGCGCTACACCACAGAGTGCTCTTCTTTCCATAGGAATCCTCCAGGCCTCCCAACCAACACCCCATATACATGGTCAAAGCCAAGGATTTTATCCCATTAGGGCATATCGACCGGTTCAACAACCCCATTCCTACCCCTGATGCTTTTGAAGAAGGCAACACGGCCAACATTTCCCCGACCATCAAAATCGACATTTCCATAAAAAATGGAGTTGTCGAGGAAATCACCATTGGCGTCGCTTGCACTCCTCAAGAAATCACCGCCTATAAAGCCCTCTTCCAAGAATATTGAGATATTTTTGCTTGGTCATACAAAGAAATGCCTGGCCTTGATCCTTCTATTGTCGAACATCGCATCGACACCTGGCCTGATATTACCCCAGTTCGTCAAAAACAACGACCACTACACCCATCCAAAGAAGTATCCATCAAAGCCAAGATTGACAAATTACGCGTGGTTGGATTCATCTACCCCATCGCATATACATCATGGGTTTCCAACCCTGTACCCATTAACAAAAAATAGGTCACTATTCCTGTCTGCATGGACTTTCACGATCTCATTCACGCATGTCCCAAAGACAAATTTCCAATGCCTTTCATCGATCAAATCATCGACAACTATGTAGACCATGAGGCTCTATCCTTCATGGACGGTTTCTCTGGTTATAATAAAATCCAAATTCACCGAGTTGATCAATACAAAATCACATTCACTACCCCTTGGGGTACTTTTTCATATCGTGTCATGCCTTTTGTATTAAAGAATGCTAGCGCAATTTTCCAATGGGCTATGACATACATTTTTCATGATATGGCTCATATCATCCTTGCATACTTGGACGACCTCACAGCTCGATCCAAGAAATGCACACAACATCTTGATGATTTATGGATCATCTTTCAATGGTGTCGTCAGTACAACATCCGCTTGAACCCCCTCAAGTGCATGTTTTGCGTCACTGTGGGGCGCCTCCTCAGATTCATCGTTTCCCAAAGTGGTATTACCGTGGACCCCCTCAAAGTCCAAGACATCACAGAAATTCCACCCCCCCAGAATTTATGTCAACTCCAGAGCCTACAAGGAAAAGCTAACCTTTTACGACGATTTGTTCCAGACTACGCCACTCGAGCACACAGTTTCCTTCGCTTACTACACCATGAAATCCCATTTCACTGGGATGAACATGCCCAAAAAGAATTTGACGATCTTAAAACGGCGTTGTCTAATGCCCCTTTAATTATTTCACTCGACTATAATCGTGACTATATCCTCTACATATCAGCATCAGTTGTCTCAATAGCATGAGTTCTTGTGCAAATCGACGATGACAATCGTGAACATGTCATTTACTACGTTAGTAAAAACCTCTCAGGGCCACCCTTGAAGTATAAACACGAAGAGAAACTATCCCTTGCAGTCGTCCTCGCAGTCCAGAAACTACGTCATTACATTCTGCTTCACACGACTAAGGTCATCGTAGATTCCAACCCTATGCAATACTTGCTCAGTCGTCAGCAAATTAATGGAAATTTTTCCTGATGGATCGTTATCCTTCAAGAGTGCAACCTTGAATTTTCAACACCCAATAGAAAGAAAGCTCTCATCTTCGCTGAATTGGTCACGTCCTTCCCCTCTGATACTACCAGTGCCCCCATCAATACTGACTTCCTCGATGAACATCTCTTTTATATTACTTCGGATGATCTGTGGTACGGTGACCTCCTCGTCTACCTTCGAACCTAAAAGTTTGGTAACCACCTCTCACGAGATGATCATCGTCGTATTCACCACCAGGCTCCCCGCTATCTCCTCATTGGAGATATCTTATATCGGCGAGGGGTCGACACCCTACTTCGTCGATGCTTGACTATTGACGAGGCTGATAGAGTCTTGAACAACTTCCATAGCGATGCATGTGGGGGCCATCTTTGGGGAATTTCCACTGCTCATAAAATCATCCGAGAAAGTTATTTTTGGCCTACATTGTTTCACGATTGCATCCATGTCGTGAAGTGATGCAAGAAATGTCAGCTTTATGCCAATAAAGCAAGAGCACCACCTGCTCTTCTTCACCCAGTCATTACTGTCAGCCCCTTCTGTAAATGGGGCATCAACTTCATGACTTGTAATCCCCCATCCAGCAATGGACACAAATACATTATTGTCGCAGTCGATTACTTCACAAAATGGGCGGAGGTTATGCCCACCTTCAACAACACCACTGACACTGCACTGCATTTTTTCTTTAATCACATCATATCCCGCTTTGGTGTACCACTTCAACTAGTTTCCGATCATGGGAAATACTTCGAGAATGAGATTTTCGTCGAACTCTCATCTCGGTTAGGATTCTCCCATGATTTTTCCTCACCATATTACCCTCATTCTAATGGATAGGTTGAAGTAGTTAGCAAGGTACTCAAGACCATAGTACAGTGCACGGTTAATAAACATAAGACCATTTGGCACCATATGTTATTTTTTGTGCTATGGACTTACCGTATGGCCATGAAAACGGCCACTGGTTTCACACCATTTCATCTAGTCCATGGGGTTCAGGCCACGCTTCCCATCGAGTGCAAAATTCCCACCTTACACACCGCAATTGAGATATTACTCAACACTGCTCCAATGGAGCAGTGCTTTCTGAACTTAGAGTCCCTGGATGAAGATTGTCGATCTTCATTACTGATCCGAAATCAGATCCAGAAGCCTGATAGGGCTTGAAAAATGCTCAAAAATGAAAGTGCTCGGAATGCAACGAAACCTGTGCCATTGTGTCCGGATCGTCTTCCTAAATCCGGTGGTATATTTACTTCGTCAAACGGAGTCCGTATGGAGGAGATATCGCGTTCTGTCCGAAAAGTCAAACAGGCAAAAAAGGGGATGACTGTACAGTCCGTACAGTCCACATGGCAGGGTCGTACAGCTGACGTGGCGGCTCCAGAAGGCAACACGTGGTAGACTGTACGGAGGACATGTGGCATCACCAGGACGCGACACGTGTCATGCGGATTTGGCATATTTGGCATACGATCGGACCAGTGCTGAGGTGACACGTGTCACCACTGACAGGGTGACACGTGGCATGATGACGTCATCATGCCACGTGGCAGGCTGACAGTGCGTACGGCAGAATGACGTGGCATATGACTGGGCAGTACGGTATGCTGACGTAGAAGACCGACGTGGCAGTACGGCAGGTGACTGGGCAGATTGACGTGGACCAATCAACACGCGACATGTGGCAATTTGTGGTTGGTTTAAAAGGTGCCACGTGGCCCAGTCATGGGCTGCCACGTGGCACCCCATCATTGGTTCATTGTTTTCTATGTTAAAAGTATGGCTGGCATGCACGGGGGTCGAACCAGCGACCTCCCCTCCGGTTGTGGACTGACCAAGTCGGGCTAACCGCTCGGGCTATGGTTAGTTCTTGTTATGGATTCGACGGTAAATATATTTGAATTAGTATATGGTTTCACGCCGCGAGGAAAAGGGTCGGGGCTTAGCCCCAACCCTCGGTTCCATACCTATCACACGGGACCACGCCATAAAATGAGCGCCAACGGTTCTATTGTTTAGCCGGGGGTTATATGTTGTTACCACCATATGCGCGGGGGCCAACCACCAAATGGAACACGCGGGAGTTTAGGACTGTTGGGCCACGGGCCTATGACAGCGCCGAAGAACCCGGAGCAAGGGCTAACGAGAAGGGGCCAGCGCGATGGCGCTTGGCCACATGCCGAACCATATGACCGAGTTAAGGGGGGCGCGCGCACATGTAGGGGGATAGCGCCCGAATTTGGTCTAATTTTGGGTTTTGTTATATAGTTTTGGTTTTTTTGTTGTAACAATGCCCATTTTTAATTGATTTTCTCCATTTTTGGGGGGATATTGGGCATTTTTGGAGGCCAGATTCTTGGAGGAAGTTGGGGATGTGAAACCAACTCCAATGCTATATAAACCAGGCTTATTTGAGGCCAAGGGACAGTCATTCAGAGCAGAGTTATGCTGAAGGAAAGCCAAGCCAAAGTCAGTTTGATGCAGGGAAGCCTTTGAGGTGGAAACGCTGTCGGATCGTTTCTGGGAGCTTGGAGCATCAATTTTGCATGCCGTTTCTTTTGCAGGGTTCTTGAGATCTGGGAAAACAAGACCAGATCAGTATTGTAGCCTTTTGGCATTGCTGAGATTTAATTTTGAGCACTTGAGAAGAAATAAAGAAGCCTCCCCCACAGGAAAAAGGCCCGGAGACGTAGGCAAACATTGTGCCGAACTCCGTTATCAACCTG
>SNQJ01S0072989.1:59794-85533 GCA_010110895.2 Picea sitchensis | reverse complement strand
TACCATTGGTGACATGAGTCTTATTGTTTCTTTTGTTCTTATGTCCCTATGCTCATTAGTTTAGTTGTTATTTTATTTCTTAGTTTAATTCTTAGTTGTTCTTTTATATTTCTTTCTCTAACCCTTTTCCTTACAGTTGTCTTGCTTAGCAAACCCAACTAAGCTTGTAATCACCTCTGTTTTTCTCACTAAGGTGACGAAAGAGGTGAAACACTAACTCATCATCTAAATGTATTGAAACTTCCTCATCTTGATCCATGATCATGGGAGGCTCAAAAAGTTTCAAGTTCTCTACATTTACAACTGAGTAGATCTGCATATAAGGTTAAATATCTAGATGAAAATCATTGGTACCACTTTTCTCCAAAATAGTGAAGAGTCCATAATGAATGGGATTGAGTTTCTTGCCTTCACCCTTCAATATATCATTGCTTATGTGAAGCCATACCTGGTCTCCAACCTAGAACTGATGATCAACCCTATGTTTTTCATGTCAATCTTTATACCGTGCTTGAATTTTCTCCAATTGTTCCCTAACTGCTTGGTGTACCTACTATATCCTCTGGATAAAATTGTGGGCTCTGTCTTCATTTCTTTCTTCATTTGAATTGACATCTCTCCCATACATCAAGTCCAAAGGAAATTTAGGTAAATACCCAAAACATGTCTCAAAAGGTGAACAGTGAGTGGAGGAATGTAAGGCTCAGTTGTAAGCATGATGTACATAGGGTATCTATTCATCCCATAACTTGGGATGCTTGTTGCAGTAGCCTCGAATCAAAAGCACCAATGTTCGGTTAACAACCTGTGTCTTTCCATTGGTATGTGGATGGAAAGAAATGCTCCTCTTCAACTTGGTTTCCATCATTCTCCACAATATTGTCCAAAAATCCCCAAGGAATCAAGTATCTCGATTTGAGATAATGGATATGGGTAACCCAAAGTGAACTCGAACATACTGAAATAAGAGATTAGCAGTCTTCTCAACAAAGATATGCTTTTTACATGGCATTAAGATACACATCTTGATGAACCTATCCACTACAACATACAAATAGTCATGACCCCTTTTCAACATTGGTAAACCCCCTACAAAATCCATGGAGATGCTCTCCCATGGATGGGATGGAACATGAAGTGGTGAGTATAGCCCCAATTTTCTATTAGTGGGCTTACAAGTAGAACACATCACAGGCCAGTAACAAAACTGCTTTACATATTTATTTACAATTACTTTCATTTGAGGCCAGTAACAAAACCTCTACAAATGAGCCATATTTTTTCCTACCCCATAATTCCTAGACACAAGAGAAGTCTGATCTTCGCTTATTACATGGACTCGTTCACTTGTAGGAATACACAGTTTTTCAAGATGGTAGAGTAGTTTTCCCTACAGACAATAGTTCTCAACCTGTGCACCATGGGTTAGCTTCTCATATACTTCTTTAAAATCTTCATCAATGGCATATTAATCCACATAGCTATCCTAAGATAAAGAAGCATTCTTCAAAATAATAGAAGCAACAATAGGAGGTCTAGAAAGCATATCAGCTAACTTGTTACTTGTACCATTTTTGTACTTTATTACCAAATGGAATTGTTGTAGGAGACCCATACATCTGTAATGTCAAGATTGTTGCAGTTTGGTTTGTGCTTGGAGATACTATAGGGGTTGATAATATGTATCTATGATTTTTTCCTTCCCTAACAAGTAGTTCTTCCATTTCTTTACACTTTGAACTAATGCACACAAATCTTTATCATATGTAGAATAGTTAATAACAACTTGGTTAAAATTTTAACAGTGGTAACAGATAGGCTCATGATATTGCATCAATACTGCTCCCATGGTGTATCCGCTGGCATCTTTCTCGATCTCGAATGGATGTTGAAGATTCGACAATGCTAATACTGGTGCGGTACTGGTCCTTTCCTTCAAAGTGCCGATTTTTTTTTTTTTCTTTCCTCCCCACTGAAAAGTGTTCTTCACACTGGTTAAGGCATGCAAAGGAGCTTCTATAAAGGAGAATTTTTAAATGAACCTCCTCCAATACTGGACTGCACCTAATAAGATCTGTATCTTGGTTACACTTTTGGGCTTAGGCCAATTTACAATTACATCAATCTTGGAAGGATCAATTTTTAATTATCCTCCTCCTACAATATGACCTAAGTACACAAGTGCAGTCTTACCAAATTCACATTTGGAAAATTTTACATACAACTTTTCCATTTTCAAAGTATCCAATACTTTCTTTACATGCCTCACATGTTCATCCCAAGTCCTGCTAAATATAAAAATGTCGTCTAAATATACAATCACAAAATCATCTAGAAAAGGCATGAATACATCATTCATCACACACATGAAGGTTGTCGGAGCATTACAAATACCAAACAACATAACTAACCACTCAAACAATCCATGTTTGGTTTTAAAGGTAGTCTTCGACGCATCTTGTTCTGCAACCTTGATCTGATGGTATCCACTGCGCAAATCTAACTTAGTGAAATAAACAACATTCTTTAACTGATTAAGTAAATCATCTATACGAGGAAGAGGGTATTTATTTTTCACCGTGATTTTATTTAAGGCCTGGTAATCGACACACATTCACCATGTGCCATATTTGTTAGGCACCATTGTGATCGGAGAACCACAAGGAGATGAATTGGGCTTGATGACCCCTTGATCCAATAAGCCTTGTACCTGCTTCTTGATCTCTATCATCTCTACAAGTGGCATGATGTACATGCCCACATTAGGAAGAGGAGAATCCTATTGAAGATGCATTTCATGTTGGATTTCCCTCTTAGGAGGTAATCCATTTGGTTCCCGGAAAATATCATCATACTTAGAAACAATATCAATTAATTCTTTCTTATGAGAAGGATCACATCCTTGGAAAGCGTCAAGTGTTCCAACATATTTCTCCCTTACAACCATGAGTACATATCTCTTATTAGTGTTTATGAGTCTCTTCATTTGTCCTACACTAACAAGTGTTGTGTTTACCCTCATGTTGTGAGCTCTAACAATATATTCCACTCCCCCCTTAGTAACGTGGTATTTGTTCTCATGATGAAAGAAGACTATTTTTCTATCATAAAGAAAAGGACTCCCCAAAACTATGCCACATATATCAAGTGATACAACATCCAAATCCACTTCATCAATCAACTTTGAAGCAATAGAAAATATGACCCTACATTGCTTGGTGACATCAATTTTTTCTTTATCACATACCCAACCAAGAGGATAAGGAGTTGGATGTGGTTTCATTTCAAGACCTATCTTTTTGAAAAGTGCTTCAGATATCAAGTTTACTTGGGAACCTGGATCAAATAATGTATCTATCTTAGTGTGTTTATATGCAACTCTTATATGAAATAATTCATTCCTATTTTGTTCATCATCATCATATTCATTATTGGAATTTGAACTAGCATGAAGGGAATATTTACCTTGTACTCCAACTGATGTGATCTTTCCTTTGTCTCCTGAATCAAAACCAAGATCTTGTTTCACTATAGAAACGATCTTTGTATTCCCCTTTCCGCCGAACTCTTTCGGTCTCTTCTCTGGATGTAGTTTCCAACAATTTTCATCATTGTGACCACTTTTCTTGCAATGAGTGAAAGATGGATTTCCTTCTTCTCTCTTTACCGTGGCGGTCTTCTTGTCCTTCCTTTTAAACTTCTTAAATGGATTATGTGGGAGATTGGAAGGTTTATTTGTGGGATCTTCTTGAACACACTTTCCCCTATTCTCAACGTGCGTGTCTTTCACACAAACTTTGTCAAGACTGGTGGGGTTACGCAATATCAAAGTATGATGAATATAACTATGAAGTGTGGTAATATACTTCATTAAAGTTTCAAAAGAATCCAAAGGAATGTTAATGCAAGATATTTCTTCCTAAATTCTTCTGTGAAACTTTGTATAGTTTGACCTTTACTTTGTCTTAAAGTTTTCCATTCCATCATTTCTTTATGTAAATAACCCAATGGATAAAATTTCTTCCCTATCATTGGTTTAAATTTCGACCATGAGGAATGAAGATTACCACACTTACTTTTTTCCTTAAGTTTTCTCTCCCACCATACGAGAGTGGTTCCTTCCGACCGAAGAGAATCCAGTTGCACTTTAACTTCCTCTTCATCAATATGTTGAACATGACAATATACTTCAACCTATCGGATCCAATTATATATCTTTTCAGGATTAGCATATCCATTAAAAATAGGTAAAGAAAAATTTACATCAATCTTTAATAATGGTTTCTTAAAAGAATCTTTATGGCTAGAATGATGAGAATGATGAGAATGCTCAGAGGAAGAAGAGCTAGAGCTTGATGGTGAAGATGGAGGCTCAGGAGGGTCCCCTCTAGCCCCTTGATTTACCGAAGCATCCTCATCATCTTGTTCTTCCTTTTTCTTCCATTTATTATTCATCCTCTTCTCGTAGTATCCATACATTCGTTCGACCTTTTCTGACATGTGATAAAATACCATATGGAAGTTTTTCTCCTATTCATCATGCTTGTCCTCTTCTGCCATTTTCTTCCTTTGGGATGCACGGCCAACTTCGGGATTGAAAGTATTAAAAGTCACTTCACCCTTCTTATTCTTGTCCCTAGCAAGCATTCACAATCAACAATTCACATCAAATATGACTGCTCTGATACCAACATGATCTAGGATCTTTTCATTGAAGTGACTTATAAATAATTGTATTAAATGAGCATAAATTAAATTACACCATTAAAGAAGGAAAATATCAATAATAAAGAGACATAAGCATCAAATATGAACACAAATAACTTGATAATGGAGTTCATATGTGGTGGACTACGTCTCCGGGTCCTACTCTCATATGGGTAGGCCTTTTTATTAACTCAACAAAATAATTTGGCAAAATACATAAGTATACCTCATTCTGGAATTAAGTTGCAGAAGCTTTGCGCAGCTCAGAAAATAGAAAACACCATTGAATATTTGGCATCGAATTACCCAAAAATGACTGTCTCCATGCCTCAATTCGAATCTTGCACTCTAAGGCCCTTTAGAAATCTTTCCTCGGTTTCAATGCCTACTCCCTACATTTAATTATTTGTATTGTGTCTCGGTTCTCATGCTCGGCCATACCATCGTGGTCCATTCCTTCCTCCATCCATGGGTAGACTCAGCTTATAACCAAAAATTAGGGTGGACTACAGAAGGTAGTCCGTTGGCCCAACGATGGCGTAGCTATAGTTAAGGCGTTTGTATACGAGGAGGTCCCGGGGTCGAGCCCGTGGGCCTCCTCTTTAGAAGCTAGATCTGGTGGGGCTCTGCCAGATTTGGCGGGCCCACCTTTTTAATTTTTGAAATTCAGTTTTTGGGCCCTCATTGGGCATTTTCCCACTACCACATGGCAGCCCATGAGTGGGCCATGTGGCAACCAAACATTGGGCCACGCCAACCACCTACATAGTCACCTTCCATGTCACCTGCCACATCATCTTGTCACGTCACCACACGGTATTCCACATGGATGTATGGACTGCCACATGGTGATTTTTCATTGGTCCATAGATTGACCCAAAAAAGAAAAAATCGAGTGACACATGGCCGCCTCTGGTGCTGCCACATCACCATGGTGATGTCATCATGACACATGTTGCATCCTGCATGTTCCACGTACATTGTACAAATGTTGACGTCATCCGTACTGATGTTGACGTCATTTTTACTAATGTTGTCATATGTAGTACAGATGTTGACTCATCCCTTGCTGACTAGGCTAGGTTGAAAAAACTTTGACCACGAATATATTTCGATTCGTAACTCCATTTGGTGAGTCATTTATGCCATTGGAAAGCTTGAAACGTGCTCTTCGCGATGATGCCACTTTCACTGAGTTTTGAGGACTTTGAATTTTTTTCCCTTTCTCTATCTGTTGAGGATATTTTGAGCTTCCCGAGTTGCTTCTGTGAATTCTGAGTTGTCCTTAGTATTATTTGGATCCTTTTTGGATTAATTTCATGTTGGAAATCCATTGTATCTCCAAATATCGATACATCTATGACGATTTTGAAAGCATTCGATGGACATATGTTCCAACCCCATGGAATTATCACCACATTTCCTATTGAGCTTGGTGGTAAGACTGTCTCCATCACTATAGAGGTATTTGATGTACCACTTGAGTAAAATTTTTTACTCAAGCTCACTTAGTTCTATGATATGACTGTAGTTGTATCATCTATTTTTAGGGTCTTTCACTTCCCTCATGAAGGGAAAATAGTTAGCATCGATCAACTTGTGTTTTTCACCCTAGAACTTAGATCCAATGTACCTTTTTTCAATGATTCCTAGAATTCATGCATGAGTGTTGGTGTGGGGATTCTCAAAGACTCTTCACTAATGGGAACATTCTCTCTTCTCCCACCACTCCCTTTTATAAGTATTTCTCCCGTCAATATGATATCTTTGTTTACTAGTGGATCCCTTGGGACTTTTGATCCTGGGTGGTACCTCATCCTAAGGAAGTTAAATATTATGAAGCTTCCATGCCACTCACCACAGTATATATTTCCTAATAGGGGATCCATTCAATATCTATTGACCCTGATTCAGATTTCCCTCAGGATGTGGAATCTGATTAGTACCCAAATCCTTCATGGGTTGTCAATCCTATTCCTACTTCACATGAATTTGTGTATCTTAAACTTTCTTTTTATCAAGCTACCATGGAAGTCATGGCTTCACCCAATAATCCATGGGATGATATGCACCATCACACATATTTTCATCCTGATTTGGAACAATTAGAGGATGATGTTAAAAATATTGTTGCCTATGATAATGTTCAACGGTACAAATCTCCCATTATGATTCATGATGTATTTTCATAAGAGAATTTGGTGAATATTTCACAAACTATTCGCATTGAAATTTTCCAGAATCCTGGTTTCCTGGAACACATAATGATAAGTGTCGATTGTTCTCCTTAGAAAATTGAACTATATATGGCCCTATGCAAATAATTTTGTGATGTGTTTTCTTGTTCCTATGAAGAAATTCCAAAAAATGACCCCTAGATTGTAGAACATGAAATTACGATGTATGAAGGAGCTAAGCCTATCCAAAAAAATGTTCATCTTGTCAACCCAAAGAAAGTTGTTTCCATCAAAGCGGAGGTTGAAAACAAATTTCATGCACAATTTATATAACCTCTTCCCTTGACTGAATGAGTATCCACTGTCATTTCAGTACTTAAGAAACAAGGCACCATTAGGGTGTGTGTTGATTATATGGATTTGAACAAAGCATGTTCAAAGGATAATTATTCAATCCTGTTCATTGATCAGATTATCGATGAATGTGATGTGAGTGAAATATTCTCATTTATGGATGGTTTCTATGGCTATAATAAAATCTATATCAATTTGGAATATCATCATAAGATTTCCTTGATTTTTCATTGGGGTTATTTTTCTTATCGAAAATTTTGGCTTTCTCTTAAAATTTTTGGATCCACCTTCTAGTAGGCCATGTCTTACATGTTTTATGAAATCATCAAATTGTAGAGGTATACTTAGATAATTTGGATTCTCATTCCAAGAAACATGAGGATCATCCTGGTCACTTGCAGTCCATTTTCACCTGATGCTTCTACTATATTATTTTTTTTAACCCACATGTTGTGCCCTTCATTTTTTGGGATAAGGAATCGTGCAAGTTTTGAATGAGCATGAGTTAAGAAAGCTTCAGAAGAAGATGGAAAATAGATCAAGAAAGAGAAGCAAAAATCAGTTGCAAAAGACAATGCAACTCCAGCTAAGAAACAATTGTTGCAACAGAACAAGAAAGCATGCAAGATGAGACGGAAGACACAACCTAGCTTATATATAAGGATGAACATGATCGTAAAAGGGTTGGGTTGTTGTTGGTTGTTGTTAGTAGGTTGGTTAGCCATTGATTCAGTTGGATTGTGATTAGGTTTAGTTTGATATTTCCCTCATGGGGAGGTTGTTGTCAGTCGATTCAAGTCAAATTCTAAGTCTGTAATGTAATTGGCCTATCTTTCTGAGAATTAGAGCTATGTGACATGAGTCCATATCCAAGAGTCTATACAGAGAACTATTGTGTATTTCTGAGTCTATAACTAAAGAAATATTCTGAATATAATATGAGGAAGGACCTGAATTTTCAAAATATTATGCATCTCTGTGTATTTTAATTATGCATTAAAACACTTCTTTACATTTTATAAGTTCTACTTGATGGTTATGTGTTTAAATAATTTTTCGCAACGTAAGTAGGTTTGATTCTTTCACACATAAGATTCAGATCTGTTCATGTCTCCTGTGCAAGATCAGGATGAGTCCTGAAGGTTATGTGGATCCTCCTAAGTATTTTCCTTACCCTTCCCTATCTATTTGTCTCAACAGTGCTTTGGGTGAGACTTCTTCTCTTCGGAGGAGATGAAAATGTCATCTCTGTAGACTACTCGGTACCTTTTGTTGGTAACCTGAGAAGGACCCTGGTCTGATAAAACTTGTGCCAACAAAATGGTTCCATTGTCGGGGCCTGTGTTAAAAGGGAACCTGTAGGGAGGATGCTTCTGCAAATCCACGGATCTAGTATTGACCAATGGTGGGAAAGAAACTATGATGCCTTCATATGGAAAGAAGCGGAACTAAGGGGAAAATCGATGGAAGATACTCGTGAATAAGTCTTTTACTCAGAAAGATCAAGCGACCAGTACGAGATTTTCTGGGTTGAGTTTCTAGAAGAAATTTTCCACTAGATAAAGAGGATCCAAGAAGCTCCAAAGTTACAAGAACGAGTCAAGAGCATATGTGATTGGGAAACTAAAACGCTAGCAACAATTCATCGGCTGGATTGTCCAGTCGCCTGGGTGATTGATTTATGGGTCAATACCACATTAGAAGGATATATTATTGAGTTTGCAGTTGAGAACCACCAATCATTTTTGTGCGTAGAGGCAATTTTCAAGAAATACGCAAGGGGAATACTGTTGAGATAAATCCCCCTGTGGATTAAGGTTTTCTTGATGGAAGAGGGGATGCTGACTATGTCCCCGACCGAGATGCCAGCATAAACACCCTTGCTTGGGGTAGGGTGAGGCTGGGGTAGATTCATGGCTTGAGAGAGGGGAAGGGTTCTTTGAAAAATTGGGGGGAACCAGCAAGAGACGGACTCAAGAGACAAGCGAGCCTTGAAGAGAGCCACCATAGTTGAGAAGTAGTGGCATGGAAAGATCAAGAAAGCAGCAAGACAGTCCAAGAAGTTGAGGAAAGAAGTCAAATCAAGAGAAGTAGAGGAAAGACAGATGGAAGAGTTGTGGAAGATGAGAAGACAGGAAATACTGACCAATAAAAGATTAAATGAGAGAGAATAACAGAGAGAAATAAGTTCCCATGAGGTTGGACAAGAGGGAGAATGTATAGACGTAAGAGAGGAAGAAGCTGGTATGAATCTTGAAGAAGAAAGAGAAGATTCAACCCCGATAACAGGAGAGATCGGGAATCCAGCCGAAGGGATCGTTCCAATGGAAGAAAATGAGACCCCTCAGATCAAAGAAAACTGCCCTGAAGGCAGTGGCACCAGCCTTGAATCACCCATACCCCAAGTGTCTTCTATACAAGTGGTAAGTTCGATACTACCTTCTCATGCTAGTTATGTTTCAGTACAATTAGTTAGTCAGTCACAACCAGGAAGTGCGAGCACATGGAGAATATTGGGATCCCCTAGTAGATCACAAGAAGGACCCTTAGGGTTTATATTGATAAGAACAACAAGATCAACAATGGATGGCCATGTGGGAGGTTCGATTGCCCGATACCTAGAATTATGGGGTAAGGGAGATGAATATATTGAGCAACACTGGTTTGTGTATGAAGCAATCTGGATATCCAAAGGGACTCTAGATGCAAATAAGTTGGTCAAGTTCCAGACTACCTTGAGAGGTCACACTCTCAAGTGGTACATGAATATCATTGAGCCAGGAGTGCCAGGAATGAAAGGTCAAGTGTTCTCTCTTGGCCAGGTACGAACAAGGTTCATAGCAGTGCTCAAACTACCTTAGTTAGAACAACAAGCTATGTCTGAGTTGCGCGAGATCCAACAACGGGAAGGTGAATCAGCTTGGGAATATAACTAGAATTTTAAATATGCTATAGGGAGGTTGGCACATCCAATCCATGAGGAACATCAAAGGGAATGGTACATTCAAGGATTGTTTCCTCTGACTCAGATTCCACTAATGCAACAAAAGATAGCGACTTTAACACATGCCTTGGAACAATCGATGAAGATTGAAGCCATGGTGAGATACCCTGGGAGCCTGGAAGTGACTAGACCCCCAGTAGATGCAAATATGGCACAACTACAAGGGAAAATATCGGCACTTACAGAAAATATTCAAGAGCTAACGATACTCATACCAGGATGAACATGGGTTTGGTGCACCAGATGTTATACAGAAGGACATCTGGTGAACGAATGTCCACGAATAAGGGGAATGGGACCTCCTCAGAATCCAATGGTACCCCCACTAGGACCCACGGGAGGAGTTTCGAAAGTGTCTATGAACAAGATTCATAGCAGTGCTCAAACTACCTCAGCTAGAACAACAAGCTATGTCTGAGTTGCATGAGATCCAGCAACAGGAAGGTGAATCAGCCTGGGAATATAACTAGAATTTTAAATATGCTATAGGGAGGTTGGCACATCCAATCCATGAGGAACATCAAAGGGAATGGTACATTCAAGGATTGTTTCCTCTGACTCATATTCCACTAACACAACATAAGATAGCCACTTTAACACATGCCTTGGAACAATCGATGAAGATTGAAGCCATGGGGAGATACCCTGGGAGCCTGGAAGTGACCAAACCCCCAGTAGATGCAAATCTGGCACAACTACAAGGGAAAATATCGGCACTTACAGAAAATATTCAAGAGCTGACGATACTCATACCAGGATGAACATGGTTTTGGTGCACCAGATGTTATACAAAAGGACATCTAATGAATGAATGTCCATGAATAAGGGGAATGGGACCTCCTCAGAATCCAATGACACCCCCACTAGGACCCACGGGAGGAGTTGCGAAAGTGTCTATGAACTTACCATTCCATAACCCCACCCTATATCATGCTTTTCCAGGAGGCCAAGAAGCACCAACAACCATGTATTGTGAAATCTGTCAAATCCATGGGCATGGGCCAAGACAGTGCCCCATTATGCAGAAATATTCGACAGTACCAAATACTGTACATTGTGAGTTTTTCCCATATACCACACATACTACCAATCAATTTAGAGCATTGGATGCACTTGCAGACAGGTTAGACCAAACAACGTTTAGGGTGAATGAAAACCATCATGGAGCAGGAAGAGGTCGTGGAGGTGGGGCCGGAGGAGACATCAGAGGAGGAATAATTGGGGGAAGAGGGCCAAGAATATGTTATAAATGTGATGAGAAAGGTCACATGGCTAGAGACTGTCCTCATCCAAGGCGGTCATGATGCTCTCACTACAGAACCAAAAGGCATGCAACTGAAGGTTGCCCATAATTAATTACAAAATGGGAAGATAGGGTACGAAAATGAGAAACTAACCTCATCAGTTTAGAAATCAAGAGAGTTATTAAGGGAAAATTTCCCAACCCTAATATCATTACTCAAGGAGGATAAAATACAGGAGCTGATGTTGATACTCTACCTAATATCTAGAAAGAAACACCTAAAGAAGATAGGTACGACCCTCTAAAATAGAATTTGTTCTTTAAAGATGCAATAGAAGTATTTCAAAATATTCCTATCCCTGACATGGGAGAGAAACCCCCACAACCTATTGTTTATCCTAAGATGGCACAAGTCCTTGCTTCAGCCCCTGCACCAAAAAACCCTATAGTCATACTAAGACAACCTGAGCAACCTCAAAATGTAGCTGACCTTTGGTTTCAATTATTCTCTGACATTCTGGGGAATGATCAACTAACAGAAAAGTTGTGCAATGTGCTATACCTAATTTTAGGGAACAAAGAACCCCTAGAAGCAGGAATAAGGGATAATCTTGCTGAGAAGAGTACTCAAAGAGTGAAGAGAAGAAAAATATGAACTGGAAAATAATTCATACTAGTAGCCCAGTTAGATGAATTTGAGATTAAAGATGTCATGTTGGATCTAGGATCTGATGTGAATATTGTTCCTAAGAAGACCTAGGAAACCTTAGGAAAACCTAGGCTGACATATTCCCCAATTCAATTAAGAATGGGAAACCAATATTGTATCTTCCCCATAGGAAGCCTGGAGAATGTGGAAATAGATGTTGTGGGAGTAAAGACAGTGGATGACTTTGAAGTCATTGAGATCATGGGAGATAAGGGCCCTTACCCTGCACTACTTGGCATTGATTGGGCCTATGGAAACTATGCAGTAATCAACTTAAATAAAGACACCATGACCTTTGAGGTTGATGGAATCAAGGTAGTTCAACCTTTGGATCCATATGTAGGACCCAGGTATACAGAGCCAATAGACAATAATATGGAGGGAGAATACTTGGACCAGTTGTACACTTTAACAGCAGGAACAAGAGATGATTATATAAATCCTACTGTTGATGGATTAGTAAGTTGGAGATGCATACAGTCAACAGATGAAGATTCAAAATTGGCTTTTGATAGTTGGAAACAAGGTTCGTATGAAATATTCTCAAGAATATGCACAACTGTCAGAGTAACCAAATGGGTTGGGATTGAAGTTAGAGAACACCTAGTATACGATGGCACCTCAGAAATAGACAATTTTTTTCTCAACATGGAAGAAAAGGTAGTAGAAGATCAAAGAATCGTGGTACTAGATGTAGCTTTTCCAGACATCCCTTCCAGATGGTGGGATAATCATAAATCCTTACTCAGAACTTGGGATGATGTGAAGCAAGCTATCAAGTATAGGTTCCAGAATAAGGAGTAGCTAGAATCAAATATGCAGACGGATCTCCAGGTTACGCAACTTTTCAATGGATAATCGAATCCTAAAGTACATATTGAATAGTGTATGACACAGTCGCAAGCTGCAGGAATACCCTCTCACTTTTGGGTTCAGGTATTTCCCCACTCTCTAGGTCCAACTCTGAAAGATTGGTTTAGACATGAGGAAACTAGAAGATAGACCAATGGCTGGCAAACACTGGCAACTCAGTTTTGCAAGGACTTCTCATTTACAAGCAAGTGCCCTAATCTTGAAGTAGTCCTGCAAAATATTAAAGAATTTCTTTTTACAGATAATGGTAATCATAAATCAAACTTAGCGGTATGTTCAAAACATAGCCAAGCACTTCATACTAACCTTCACCTTCCCTCAACTGAGAAACCTATAAAATTATATCAGATTAGAAGGGATTCATAAATTCTAGATGACTTAGAGGAATTGAGAACCTATCCATCAAAGAGACAACAGGGAACAGAGAAATCTAGAATGTCATACCCAGCCAGACTGATAGCTCCTACAATGACCCATTAAAATTGCGAAAAATAAATATAGGGACCACAAAGTAACCCAAGATAGCCATGGTGGGATACTACTGGGATGAACAAACCAGTCAAGAGATATAGAGTTTGTTGCAGGAATATGAGGATTTGTTCCCAAAGACTTTTTCTGAGATAAAGGGAATCAAAGGAGTTATGGGAGAAATGAAAATTGAGTTGAAACCAGGATCCAAGCCGGTGAGCCATAGACCATACCGTATTAACCCTAGAGTAAAAGAGAAGGTTAAGAAGGAGATAGATAATATTTTGGAAGCATGACTCATTTTTGTAGTAGAATAAGCAGAATGGGTCAGCCCAATAGTTATTCAAAGCAAGAAAGGCACAGAGGATATTAGAGTTTGTGTATACTATAGAAGCCTTAACTCTCCTTGTGTGCATGACCCTTTACCAACACCCTTTACTGATGAGGTTCTAGAAGAGGTTGTGGGAAAGGAAGCATACTCATTCATAGATGGATTTTCAGGGTACCACCAAGTCAGGATCACCAAAGAGGACAAAAAGAAAACCACATTCATAACAAAATGGGGATATTTCACATACAATGTGATTCCATTTGGATTAAAGAACGCCCCTATAGTTTTCTCCAAGATTGTAATAGAATCTTTTAGAGAGTTCATCCACAAGTTTA
This sequence comes from Picea sitchensis, assembly GCA_010110895.2. Lineage (NCBI taxonomy): Eukaryota > Viridiplantae > Streptophyta > Pinopsida > Pinales > Pinaceae > Picea > Picea sitchensis. The sequence continues at coordinate 71,332 of SNQJ01S0072989.1, read as the reverse complement.
TATAAGTCTATATGGATGATTGGACGATATATAGCTTGCTCAAGGAACATGTAGCACTGTTATGACTAATGTTTGACAGATGCAGAGAATTGCAGATCTCATTGAATCTCAAAAAGTGTATCTTATGTGTACTACATGGGAATTTGTTGGGTCACATAGTCTGTCGAGAAGGAGTATTGGTAGACCCATACAAAGTTGCGGTCATTGTAAATATTCCCCCACCTATGAGTGCTAAACATTTGTGCTTCACGCTAGGAAACACAGGTTCATCCGAAGATATGCCAACATTACTACACCTCTGGAAAACCTACTGAAAAAGGATGAAACGTTCCAATGGACTCCAGAATGTCATAAATAATTTGAGACACTTAAGGAGAATCTTAGCACAACACCGACTCTTATATTCCCAAACTGGGAGAATGAATTTCACGTCCATGTAGATGCTTCAGGAATTTACTTAGGAGCTATCTTAACGTAACCTGGAGATGGATCTATGGATCATCCTATCTATTTTGCGAGTCAAAAGTTGTCGCAATTAGAGAACAACTACAAAACGACAAAAAGGGAGGGATTAGACATGATTTATGCTTTGCATAAATTTACAAATTATTTTTTAGGTTCTCATTTCAAGTTCTTCATTGATCATTCTACACTGGAATATCTAGTTAACAAACCTGTGTTGGAAGGGAGAATTTGTAGATGGTTGTTGTTATTTCAGGAATTTTCCTTTGAAGTTATCATTAAGCCGATGTGAGTGGGAAATCCTGCTTACAGACTTAGCATTTAAGGGTTCTAATCATGCATCCAGAAAATGACCATTTAAAGGCCTCTACTTTTTCCTATTCTCCCAACATAAAACCCCTCATTCATGCAATACAAAGGTGCAAACAAGATTAGGTAACTCTACCTTAAATCCTTCGTTTGATGTATATCACTTCACTTTCACTCACTCCTTGACTACAAGCATCCTCCCAAAGATGACCTGCATTCACACATAGACAAACAGAGAGCTGCAAACATGCATTTCATATACTAATTGTTGGGTTAGATGTGACAATATCATAAAATAAATACACAATTTGAACACATAATATGGTGGGATGAAAAAAGTATTCCTTTTTGTATTAGTCTTCACAAGAGTACTCTTACAATATGTGTCTAGCACTTCTCCTCGAACCTAGTCCTGGGCTCCTCTTCACAACGCACCAATTACTCAACCTCACAATACAATTGCAGGAAATTGGGGAAAAGGGGGGATAAATTTGGGTAGAGTTTCTATGCTCTTCTTCCTCCTTTTTTAAATGGGACCACTACCTCTTCTTTATAGGTAGTTTATCTGGTTGAATGACTAGCCATAGGCAATCAAACGATTTTAGCAATTTCCCGAAACTCTATTTCCCCTCTGCAACCTTCCATTTTTTGTGATTTTGTCAGTATACATGGGTTGTAGAAGTCATGCAAGCATATGGATGTGTGCATACGTGGGATGTAGAAGGCCAGGGTGTGTGTGGCTCAAAAAACAAGGATTTTTAGAAGATATTGGATCAAGAAATTGGCAACTAGTAGGGCCAGAGGCCAGGTATGCAGGCTGGGTGCAAATTAGGTTTATAATAGATGCCCCCTAAAGTGTGAGGTTAGAAGAGCATATGAAGGCCGAAATACTTTACCAGTATTTGTCAATGTTCCAAGTGAGTGAGCCTAGGGACTAGTATGCGGGAGCTGCCATCTGCAAAATAACAATTTGTCTCACCGAGGTGGGCATACCCATGCTTGGGATAAAAACTAAAATCATGGCTCCAATCAAATACACTATAGATCCATGTCATATAACTATATAAGTGTAGCCTCGAGCAATACACAATGGATCTACATGTCAAAATCAAAAGATATACATGTATAGTATCGATCTTCAAGAAGCTAAGTGTCTTCTGATGGTTGGAGATGACACTTTCAGAGCTTGAGAAACAACTTCATGATCTTCAAAACTCAGGTAAGAGTGTAATATGAGTGTACGACTTCACTACCCAGAGGTCATCGACAGCTCGTCATGAATAGACAAGAGGATCCCGATGATCAGACATAAAACTTCATTGATTTTGAACAATAATTTTGATTGGTATTTTAGGATGGTCAGGCATGAGGGCAAGAGACAAACTACAGAAAGGCCGACACGAGCTTGGTAAAAAGTTCCCTTGGATAGTAGCACAAAAAATGATGAGACTCAGGCAGCATGATATTGACATAAGTTGATGATGCAGGAGGTAACACCAACTCTTCATATGTTTGGAAGAATAACCTAACGGAGGAGGACACATCTCTATGAGAATAGCTTCCTAAGGTCATACTATATACCAGATCTTTGACGAACAAACAGAAAGATGTGCTTTGTCCAAGGATGACTCATTGTGCTTCCAACAAAAAGAAAATACTTTTCCATTCCTCTTTTTGGGGTATATTTGATTTTTTTTTGTCTTTTTTCGATATTTTTGAAAAGATTTGAAAAAAGAATAAAATAATTTTACGTTACAAAGGAGGAACTAGTGTCGCAATCATACTAGTTCCAGGCACAAGGAACACACTGATGCTTAGAGAAAAGGGACACTCGGAAAAAACCTCCATGGGCCAAAGGTGTCAAGATGCAGAGGCAAAGTGCTACAGGGCTTGTGAATAAGGCATGCTTCAAATGGTTCAGTTGAGAGAAACATGGAGCCGTCATTAGGCCAAAGACGCGAGTATGCGAATGCGGTTTAATAAGGCACACAATGGTAACATCCTTCGATGTAAGTTTAATGAGCCCAGAGAAGGTAAGCTTGGCAGTTTTTCATATTTAGGGAGTCTGAAAAAGCGTAAAAGGAAACTCCATTGGGGCACCTTTTTCGAAGATAGTCTAGTCAGTTTGAAAAAGGGGTAAATTAGCACCAAAAAGATGACTATTCAAAATCATTTTAATGAGTGTGACAAACACAAGATCACTCGACAATCTTTTCATTTTTAAGGAGTCTAAAAAGAGCTTAACTATGGACTCCGTAAGGAATGTTCTTCTGGACCAATTTAACGAGTGTGAAAGAATAAGGTCACTCGATGATCTTTTCAATTTTAGGGAGTTTGAAAAGAGCTTAAATATGGACTCCATGGGGGTTCCTTTTTCATAAATTTAGTCCCTCAAGCCCCAAAAAAGGGTTAAAATCATACCTGAGAATACTCTTCTAGAGAATTGAAGTTCCTAGAGTATACCTTTATTCCTACAATTGACCATCCGAACCGAAAAAGGGGTAAACTACCTCCGGACAGACGTTCCTTCAAATTTCAGTTTAACGAGTGTGAAAGACAACAAGATTGCTCAACAATCTTTTCATATTTTAAAGGGTCTGAAAAGGGCTTAAAAGAAGACCCGTTTAAAATTTTGGGAGCTCCGAGGGTGAGGTCAAGAGTGATGAAAAATCATGCATATGAGGCTCAAACTCATAATCGGGACAAGACTAACAAGGACTCCAGAGCCTATAGTCATTACCAACAACATGGATGCTGAAAATGAAAGCAGAATCTAGCTAGGGAATCCATGAAGGGGAAGGCTCTACCACATCATTACGACACTTCTAAAGAAACAAAGATGGTTCTGTGTCGCAAATTGGTGGGTTTGATCCCATGAAAAAGTGATAAAGACAACGAGATACAAAAAGTGGAGGTGGAATCCTAACTTAAATGATCAAGTTGAAAAAATGATATTTTTACCAAAGGACCTTCAAAAGTGACCCAAATCTCCCAAAATCTTCCCGATACTTGAAGTGAATTCTATCGTAGTCTTCCCAAAGAAACTCTTGAACCATACTAAATGATTTTCAGTTTAGAAAAAATGAAAAGGGGGTCCAAAAAAATGACAAAAAAGGGGCCAAAAAGTCTATAAATAGAAGCTGGTAGATCATTATCACCATTGCTGATTTGGGAAATTGACTCTGGAGCCAAAAACACCCCTTTGATAAAAGTGTTGATTCTGGGAGCTTTAGTGGATGAAACAAACTTCCGATTGGACCAAGTAAGTACAAATTCACTCCTCTTTGCATTTCAATTTTTAATTTATGCATTTTATTTCATTTTTTCGAGGGGCGTCGACCTTTTTAAAGGGTCGGCCCTAGGCACACGTGGGTTGTATTGGGACATCACATGTATGAACACGTGTATAAGAATTACTACACGCATGAATACGTGACTGTCACCACTACAACCTGCATATGCCCCCAATTTTGTGAAAAAATTAAAAAGCAAGGTCTAATTCCTCTCCTGAACTGGAACTTGCAGGATGTATGTTCACTGGAGGGAAAGAGAGCATGAACACATTGAAATTTTGTTCAATGAGGACCCTGGTGTGACTATTGCATTGACTCAATGCGGGCTATTAAAATTCTACCAGTGTCCATTCATGTGGGCACAACCAAGGCTACTGAACGCCTTGATAGATTATTGGCACCCAGATGCAGAGGCCTTCATGCTTGAAGGTCAATCATTGATTTCGACGACAGAGGACATATACTTCTTGACTGGTTTCTCAAGGAGAGGGGAACCAGTCAACTTTCTCACATTTCCATCAGGGCCTCATAACATAGCAGAGTGGATCGGGCTCCATTGTGAGGCATGGACTAACAAAGTGGGCATGCAGGTGCAAATCAACAAGATCTCTAACCTATCACTGAAAGTGATAATACTGTTGATTGGGTGGATCATTGGATCCATTGCACTTCACCAAGCGTCTTGGGCACACATTCATTGTGCGGTGTAGTGTTTGAATGCACACGTGTTTGATTGGAGCACAACATTACTTGACTGCATGAAAAGGCAGTTGATTGAGTGCCGCATGCAGAGGCATAGAAACTTCGGGTTTGGGACCATACTTTATGCATTCTTCTTCGAGAGGGTGCCCAATATTATCCCTCAAGAGATAGTACGAGGGCACACAACCACATTCCCATCCATATGTAGATGGGAGACACTGTTTCCATGACAGGGTGGTGGAAGGAACGTGGAGGCCTTCAATGACAAGTTCTTCGACTGGTGGTCTCACTAGATTCCAATGATAGAAGACTATCCATATGCTGGCATTGAATTTTCCAGAGACCCAGATATGGTTGTTCCTCCCAGAGCAGTGCGAGGAGAGTTGGATAAGTTTTTAATTTTCATAGTTTTTAATTTTTATTTTCTTTTATATATATCATTTTTTTTGTGTGTACTAGAGTATCTGACAATGATTTGTTTGTTATGCACAGACGTGGGACTAGTGCATCCAACTGATTTTGTGAGGACTAGATGACATCCTTGTCCAGAGGTGGGATCATCCAGAGCCGCCAGACTAGCAGGAGCAGCAGGGGGGCCTCAACCTGGGGAGGCCAAGAGAGTTTTGAGGTGGGTAGAGCAGAACCTTACCACTCTTACTCGTGTTGTGCCTATGGCAGAGATTGAGGATCTTCCACCCTCTATGTAGCCTCACATAGTTGGGGTTCCATGGACTTGGGTCCAAATTTTTCGGCATTTGGCAAAAGCTGTTGTACACTACAGCTGGGCCAACAAGCCTTGCCCTTAGCTAGGTTGGATTGTTTATGTGCCATGAGAAATTTTGTACATTTTTTAGGGAATAAGCCCCATGAATCCTACTGTGTATATTTTTGAGGCATTTGTGCCCACACTATACTCTGATACATTTTTCGACATATATATATATATGGCTCTTTTTTTTTTGTATTTTAATGCTTTATGAATTATGCTAGAAATGTATTTACATGTGCGTGTGTGTTTTTTATCTTTACATGTGTGCAAAATGCCAATCTAATATATGATTAGCTAGAGTATCATTAATGTGATTTAGTCTCCTAGGAACATGAATGTAAGTAATGTAATCAAAACTTCGTTCTAAGAGATGCACCCTAAGGAACCTTCGGTGTAGGGTAGGGTCGTGAATGCGTTAAACACCATTTAATTGAGACACAACCAATTGAGCATCTAAGTAGACCCGGAGGCAAGAGATACCATGTGACCAAGCATCACGAAGCAACTCTATGACTGTGTTGTATTCGACAATGTTATTTGTAGCATTACCTAAACAGATACCTCATGAGGATAGCAACTGGCCTTGAGGTGTAAAAATCACCCAAGTTGCGGAAGCAAGCCTCCGAGTGTGTCGACTAGCACCATCCGCAAACCCCACGAAAACCTCTGATTCACTTGACATCTGCCACAGTGAAAAGAATGTCATCAAAACGACACTTGCATAAACGCAAAAGACAAAAAGTAAGAAAAACAAATGTACAGAAACTATACATATGTTACAAGAAGTCACTGAAGGCGACCCACCTACAAGTAATACTTCTTGAGGTAGAGCCCATTTCTAGGCTCAGCCAAAGAATTTCCTTCAAAGTCAACCAGATGATAAGAACCTTTTTTAAGAACCTCTTTAACAATGAATGGTCTGAATCACATGGGTTTGAATTTTCCTTCCCCTAAGGGATCCTTATCTTGGTCATACACTAGGACAAGGTCGCCTTCAAAGAAAATCTGAGGGCGAACGGACCGATCATACTGACACTTAAATTTTTGTTTGTGACCCTCATTGGACAAGGCTGCGTCTCGACGCTACTCATCGATTTGTTTGAGATGTAATAACTGCTCTTCAAGCGGTGAAGTGTCTGGCAATAACTAGAATGCCAATTTTAAAGAGGGAATCTGATATTATATGGGTAAAACTACTTCCAGACCGTAAACTATTTGAAAAGGTGAGAAACCGATTGCAGTCTTAATAGATGTTCGGTAGGCCCATAATGCAGAGTACAACATTAAATGCCAATTTTATCTGGTCGAATTGATCGTTCGATGTAAAATAGTCTTGAGGGATTTATTCACAGCTTCCACCTGACCATTCGCTTGAGGGTAGTAATGTGATGAATGTTCTTGCCTCAACCCAAGATTTGATGTTAAATCAGTCATCATTTTATTCTGGAAGTGACTTCCATGGTCAGTGACAATATCTCTTGGGATGCCGAACCTTGCTATAATCTGGTTGAACAAAAGGAGAGTTTTTGTCTCTCCATCATCCTTGAATGTTGGCATAGCTTCAACCCACTTCATAAAGTATTCTACTTCTACAATGATATAATGGTTCCCCCTTGCTAAAGGGGGGTTGCATGTAGTGTAATCAATCCCCCACTTGGTGAAAGGACCAACGGTAATGACAGGAAACATAGGAGCAGGGTGTGCCCTCATCTTCTGAGAGAAGATTTGACACGGGTGGCACTTCTTGACTGATTCAACACAATCTTTGATTAATTTCATCCAGAAGTAACCCATCCGTAAGATCTTTTGGGATGTTTCCAACCCAGACATATGGCCACCACATGCTCGAGTATGGAAATCGTTAAGGACGATTTCTGCTTCTTCATGAGTGAGACATCGGCTAAGGATGGAATCTATGCCTCGATGATACAATGTGTCTTCGAGTATAAGATAGTTCTTGGCCTGATGGCATATATGGAGATGCTCATCGTGAGAAGCAGAGGTGGGGCACTTCAAAGTATGGAGATAGACAAGTATATCTCCATACCAGGGGTCCGAAGACACAATCAAAATCATGTCTCCTTTAATAGGTGACTCTTCGGGCATAACATCACCTAACTTGACCAGAAGTTCCGATATGAGTTCCGCAAAGACCAATCACTTTTTGGATTTTGCTGAAACAAAATCTAAGTCAAATTCTTGGAGGAAAACTATCCATCTACTGATGTTTCCACCAATTATTCGTCGTCTCAATATGTATTGAAATGGATTCACAATGGAAATGACGGTGGTCTTGTGAAGTAATATATAATGATGAAATCGTTGGATAGCATGAACTGCTGCCAACGCAAGTTTTTCAACATGGGAATAATTAAGCTCCGGTCCAACGAGGCCTCATCTCAGATAATAGATTACATACTCAAAAAGTACATCATCCTCTTGAACCAAGACCATATCGATGGTCGACTCTGCTGCGGCCAAGTACAATAAGAAGTCTTTATTATAATTAGGTGGCCGAAGCAGAGGGTCAGACATGAGGGCACGTTTCAAAGAATCAAACAAGCATTGAGCAGATTCGTCCCAATGAAAAGGGACATCCTTCTTGAGTAAACGCATAAATCCCTTTGTGATCTTGGAATATTTTACAATGAAATGCCATAAGAAGTTCGCTTTTCCCTGCAAACTCTGAAGTTGAAGGATCGTGCGCAGGGGAGGCAACTGCACTATTGCCTCAACCTTGAGAGGATCAACCATGATCCCCATTGTCGAAACTATGAAACCTAGCAAACGACCTGACGTAATGCAGAAACTGCACTTGTTTGGATTCAAACAAATCTGGTAGTAGCAACATCGCTCAAATATGAGTCTGAGGTGTATAGGATGATTAGCTCTCTTACGAGATCATGATGCTAAGTCATCAAGGTAAGCCTCAACTATATGTTTGGATCAAGGAAAGTGAAAGACATGGCCCGTTGAAAGGTAGCTACATCAGTTTTTAGACCAAAAGGAATTTTTCGATAAGCGAATGTACCCCAAGGACAAATGAAAGCAGTTTTGTGTTGGTCTTTGGATTTGATTTGTATCTGATTGTAGCCCGAAAAACCATCCATGAAAGAAAAGGCCTCACATCATGTGCATTCATCGAATATCTAGTCAATAAATGGTGTGGGGAAATTATACTTTGGACAAGCCTTGTTCAAATCATGAAAGTCCATACAAATGAAAATCGTACCTTGTTTCTTATCGACTAGAATGGGGTTTGACACCCATTGAGTTAAGTGAACGAGGTAGATAAAACCTGCCTTAAGCGGTTTCTCTACTTCAGCTTTGATAGTTGTTTCTTTCCTAGGATTGACTGGACGAAGCTTCTTCCAGACTGGCTTAGCGTTAGGATAAGTCGTGATTTCATGTTTGACAATTCTTGGATCGATACCTGGCATTTCCTCATAAGACCAAGCAAAAACGTCACGAAATTCTTTAAATAAATCTGTGTAGATTCAAATCTCTTCGGGGGAGCAATCAGCTCTGATGAGGACATTCTCCATGATGCCAGGTGTTCCAGAGATATCAATAGGTATCATTTCAATGATGTCTTCCATATTACCCTCGGCATAAACTGTGTGCGTAGACAAGGGATTGATAGGACAAGACCTATCTCCAGTCATAGTCAAAGTGAATTCTCCTTCTTCAATTATTCTTAACTCTGGGTGGAAGTAAGATCTGTGATGGAGATCATCCCAGGGTTTGTTCGTACTAGTCATTGCCTCTATTATTGCTTCGTCAGAGGGCAGGACTAAGTATAAAGAATTGGTATTGGCAAGGGAACCTCTAGCCCAAGTAGGCACTGAAATCGGATCTAACTCTTGCGCGGGAGTCGGATCGAGTTCGACGGAAGCTTGTTGGACTATAGAGTATGCAAATTTTGTCATGAACAAGGGCATGGCCATGCCATGGTGCCGTTTCCCTTTCATCATGTTTGATGGGGAAGGAAGAGTCCACGAATCGTGAAAGTAAGTCGTACGAAACGACGAGACTTGAAAAATCTCAACCTTAGGCTGGTTTGATAAGAACTTAACATCGTTGGGAGGGGGTGGGTAATCGAAAGTACCCATCAAAGTTGGGCACAAACCAACCCCTATGTTGACGATGCTAGGTTGAGGGTTGTCGATCATCGGGACCGTGGATTCCCCCGATGAAGGGTCAGGACGGGAGAAAGACAACTGATCAATGGTCACTATCCGGTCCTCGTGTGGAAACAAGAAGACCCGAAAAATAGTAGCAACCACTGCTTTCATAGCATAATTCCAAATCCTTCCTAACATAATATTATAGTCGAGTTGAGCATCGACTACTTCAACTTCGACGCACACCGTTTTCCCCCCTAACTGCACAGGGAAAGAGGGAATGATGCCATGTGGTCAGAAAGAACGACTTTCGAAAGCGGTAAGGAGAGTTGGTGATGTAGACAAAATGGGCTGGCCTATGGCCTTCCAACACGCCAAAGACATTACACATGTCGAGGCACCCTCGTCAACCACCGTGTGGAATATGTTTTGTGTACAAGTTTTTGTGGTATAAGCCACTACTATCTTAAATGCAATGTGGTAAGGGAGATGAGGTTTTAAGTCGGTCGTATCAAGCATGATCGTGCCCAGATTACAAGTCTCAGCGGATCCTAAAGCAGCTAACATAGCCTTTCTCTGGGAAGGGCAACTCTGGAGGAATTCCAAAGCAGGCATCGTACAAGGGGTTTGTGACAAATCCTCCACCACAAAGTAGTTTTGGGCGGCCCTTGTGTTTGGGTTGTGAGAAGCTTTCTTGGATGAACCTTTTGGGATGCATGCCATTGTTTTTCCCAATGTCTTCTCAATTTGGAAAGGAAGAGGGGGAATCTCATCTTCTTTACTCTTCTCAGAGGATCTAGGCATTCTGTAATCATGTGCTCTGGTTGATATGTGTTGGTGCAATTATTTACATAATATATTACCAAACATAAATTATCAACCATGAATCATAATCAGTAGAGTTGATGCACTATATGTGACGATAACAGATAGGTTCCTATGTTTGTTTAGTATAGAGAAGAAAACCATTTAGAAACCAACACACTTTTAAAAATAACAATCTTCACACCATTCTAAAGATGGAAAGAAACACTCATAAACAAACAAAAGATATTTCTCAGGTGATGGACATGTTCATTGTTGGCTCATGAAAAGAAAAGGTGAACTTTGATTCTATCTCCTGGAGCAACTAAAATAACAAGTGGGATGCTCCATTAAAGCTCATGTATGGTGAAATATGGAAATCCAACTGTTCCTACATTACCACACTTTGCAACACATTCAAAGAGTGAAATCAAACAAAATAACATGAAATCAAAGTAACAGGTACATGAAATGAAAATCTACACTAACAATTTACAATAAGCTTACCAAGCTGGATCGATGGCCCTTTCTGATGCCAACATGGAAGCTTTATATCACCAGATGCTAACTTCTATGAGACACAATATGACTAAACTCAAACTTGCATTAATCTTCAACAAGTAGGTTTACAAAAGGAGTATCTTCATGAATCCAATCTACATCATAACAATTCTCCTCAAGAACCTATCTCATAACAATTCCCTTAATCTACATAATAATAATGATCTTCCCCTGCATAATAATCATTCTCCCCTCCCCTTCATGAAGAGAAGGCACTCTCTTTTATACATGAGATCTTTGAAAAGGAGATAAACATCTCATAATTACAGATTCACTTTTCTCTCAACCCATTTCCCTTTATTACAAAATATAATCCCTTCAAATCCTCACACATATCTCTCATATATCTTGGATAATATATGACAACCAAATCTCCATGATCTTCTCCTTGGATTAGGATTGAATTATCCTCTCAAATATTGAAATGGTGGAGGAATTATTCGAGAAGTATTTTGAATTAATCCTTCACATATTCCTACACATGATAAATCTCACACATTTTTGAGATATATGA
>SNQJ01S0072989.1:21973-54005 GCA_010110895.2 Picea sitchensis | reverse complement strand
TTAATCCTTCACATATTCCTACACATGATAAATCTCACACATTTTTGAGATATATGAAAACATGTCAATTTTCTAATATTTAATCACAAATTCCCTTTTAATACTAAAATAAATGATTTGGAAAATAATAAGGTTTAACCCATTTTTAATTATGAAAATGGTATCATGAAAGGTTAATGGGGCGATGAAATGTGAAGACTGATGAAGGGAAAGGTGGATGGAAAGACGACATTTCTAAGTCCCAACAATATGTATGCATCACCTTTCATCATGTACACATTCGGGGATGAAGGATTTCTCAAAGACTGAGGAGGTACTTGACTGCCCCCTTCTGCGCTCACCAAGGCTTGAGTTAAATTTTGCCCATGTTGGAATGGGTTCGTTAACACAACAGGCTATTTTTGTGCCAATAAATTTTGGGCCTCTGCGAGCTGAGGGCACTGATAAGTTGGGTGGTCTTTTGTGCACAGATTACACGAATACTTCATCTTTTTATTTTCAGTGTTTTCCCCACCAGCATTATTGGTAGGTTTCTTATCCCCCTTACCCTTCTTTCGTTGTTTCTTCTTCCCATCGGGTTGTTGGTTGGCCTTCGGGTTTGTTGATTGTACGTTGTGTACATCCGACATTTGGGTAGGGGGAGCAACCAGACCTATGGTCTGGTTGGCCACTGTCTGTTGTATCGACAATTGTTGCAATTGTTTCGATAGTGGATCAGTGGTCTTAGTGTGTGTTGAACCAACAATACCATCGGCATGTGGTCCAACTCTTTGTCCGGTTTTGTCAAGAATTGACCTAGGTGCATTTGGGAAGATTTCATAAAGTAGGAAAAATTGCGAGTAAATCAGCTCAAGCTGTTGAGCTCTCATTATTGCATCTTCTTCAGAAAAGACTCCCAACGTCGCTACGTATTTCGATAACTGGGGTACCAAATACTTAAGGAACCACTCTAGAAAACATTCTGGTGGGACTTGTACTTTTATCAAACTCTTCCGGTGTCTTCATTCTCGGATGTGATCGAAGATATGGATCGCCTTGTTCTGCTCAAAGTTGGCCAACAATTCGGTGTCGGCATCGTATCTCATAGGTAATTGGAAATGGTTTAAGAAAGCCATTGCCAATTCGTCGAAGGAAGAGTATCTTGAGCAGTCGAGCTCAATGTACCATTTAGCAGCACTCCCAATGAGAGTGCATTGAAACAAGTGCAACTGGATGAAGTCATCTTTTAATGAGTTAGACGAGCGCCAAAGATGAAAAGTAGTCACATGATAGCCTGGAACTTCATTAGGTTTGGCTTCAAACTTTTGAATGTCCGAAGGAAACTTGGTCGGCATAGGAGGCCAACGCGGATCATGACAGATGGGGTCATTCAACAACCTCGTTAAGTCAGGAAAATGCAAATTTTCCAAGAATGGTAGTTTGGGCTGTTGATTATGACCATGGAAAAAGGGACTTGGATTTTGACTGGCACCATTTTTCCAGGAAAAGTTTGGCTGCCAGCCAGGATTCTGGTAAAAACCTTGTCCAGGACCAGCGTATGGATTCTATGATTTTTGAGGCATCGTCGGATGACTTCTATAGAAGGACAAAGGAGGTTGGGCTTGCATTACGGTCCAAGGATTTTGAGAGGGGATGCCCCCTGCCGACCCAATGGGCATAGGTGTTGAACCTTGTCCAGGGTTCCAATGAATTTGGGAAGGGCTACCCCCTGTTGGAATCCATGATGAGGAAGATGATCCTTCCAAAGGATTCCAAGGTCCTTGGGGGGAAGGGATTCCTGGGTTTGTCCCCTGTGCAGGAATAGTACCCTGCATAGGATTCAGTTTTCCATAACCGGGGTTTCCCCTGGTGGGGAAAGCAGTGGACGAGAAAGCATTGTTAGAAAATACAACGAACAAAGAGAACGGTGTTGAACCTATCGATTGACTATTAGAAGGTAGTCCTTGACTACTCACTCCATACAAACCATAGTTCGTGCTTGGCCCGACAGAGTTTTGGTGAGCACCACCAAGTGTAGGGAACGAAGGAGGTATGTGACCCCCTATGTAAGGGAAATCATTATAAGGAGTTGGAATTCCCCCCGTGGACCCCTTGCAAAGGAGTGTTTGAACTCCCTACCCCTAGACTTAGATTTGGTTGAGTGGAGTGAAAGAGGACATCATTTGGATCGAAGCTAGGCATTTCGTATGTGAACGGAGGGCCTGTCGCATTCTGAGACAATGGAGCAGTGATCGCTGACAAATATGGGAGCGGACCATTTCCCGAAGTAGAGGCATTCGAGACCATAGTGGCCCGGACTGACAATGGTTGGATAGAAGGTGGAACACCCCTAGTTTTGACATTCATAGAGGGAATATGATAATTCCCTGAAGAAGTTGTGGGATTTGGTTCCATCTTTGCTTGGGATTATTCCAAACGCTCGTAAGGATAGACCTGTATGACAACGGGCTTCGAAAGATCCATAATCTGAGGGTTGTTAGGACAAAGAGATTGTGCTCCAAGGTTAGTAATGGTTGGTTCCTCCAGGATAAGATGTTCTTCTCTCGAAGGTGGGTTGGACATAGTTACCCGTGTCCCAGTTTCTTCAAACGACCCTTGATGGTCTAGTTTCTACCTTAGCGGCGGTGGGGGTGGCTCCAGATCGATCGGTGGTAAGCCAAGAAGCCTTCGTGACCAGCGAAGCTCCTGATCCTCCAATGTGTGAAAATATCAGAGACACACTAAGGCCTTTCTAACCGATTGAGAAAGAAACACACTCTATCAAAAAAATCCTATGAGATAAAATAGGCAGTCACTAGCTAGTTGGAAGAACAGTTACAACAACCAACACTAGAGCAACTTACTGGTGCAAATGAAACTCGAATACAAAATCACCCTCTGGATATACTCTGAAAAGTGTGGCCTGATGTCTGTCCTAGGTACCATGGTATACCCCCACAGTCACTTGTGTAATTCACTAGAATGATAGGCAACTAGGTTGCCAGTTCATGAACAGTTTCCAGGCGGGTACAGTCGTCAGTCGGGTGGACCGCAATGAGCAGGGAATCAAGCTTGAAACCTATCCAGGGTATTGAGAGCAAGTGTTCGGGAAGAAAACTGAGGACCTTGAATGGATTCGAGACCCATGAAGCTCTGTGGCAAGTGATAACGACAGAATCCCAGTACAAGCTCTTTATATGCATTCCCCACTACGGTTGGTCCAGTTTTGGAGGGGTTATCTCCACTACCCTTCCGTACGTGACCTCATGTTTTTCCCCTTTGTTAGAGGGGGGTCCCAAAAAACTTTCACGGTAACTGGACTTTGAACACTCCCTAGCTTAGACTCTTATGTTTTTGTTTCGTAGCCTTGAAGAGTTTCCTCTCCAACCTAAATCAAGGCTCTAGTCCTAGACTTGTTGGTGTACCCTACAAAACATAAAGTCTAAAAGATTTTATTTAAACGTTTATTTTATTGGATGTTTTTTAAAGTCATAGGAGATGATAATGAAACCAGTGATGTTTTATAGCGATGAAAAGAAGAACATGCAAAGTGCTTAAAACAAAACTACTTCTTCAAAAATAATTTAATTTAACCAACTTTTCAAAAACAAATTCTAAGATCTTTTGACAGAAATTTGAAAACAGGATTTCACTCAACTACGAGCTACTTATTGTCCTAAGTCAATCAGCCAAGAACTTATGAAAATGAACTTTTTCCTGATAATCTGTGCAAACACTTGACTACTTAACCAATCAAAGAAAAAATATACCCTTTTCTTTATTGTGACTCAAAAAACAAGAAAAACTAAAGCTGGAAGCTTTATCCTTTTCTAAAGCAAAAATGGTAAAAAAGCCAAGAAAAGACAAGGCCAAGAAAATTTTCTAGCCAACCACTAATCGTGGGGAGATACTGACAACCAAGAAGGTAGATCAGACTGACTCACTATCTCATCAAAAAACCTAACAAATAAATAGAAGAAGACTTTGGATGAAAAAGAAATCCATAATAGAGTCCAAACCTAGGCTAAGCTGCTATGATAGAGACCACATTCAGACAAGAAAGACCCTGGGAAGTAAAAACTTGATAGGGAGAAGGATGACTGCCTCCAATTTTTTTTTGGATAGGTACGCGACTGTCTCTTCAATAGCTAGCGTGCATATGTGGGTTGGAGAAGGGCAGGGCACGTGTGCACATGAGCAGGCCCACTGCAGGTCGTGTGTGCGTCTAAAATCCTAAAAAAAAAAAAAAAAAGTAGCTAATCTTTAGCAGAGGATATTGGTATTGAACACTAGGACCCCTAAAGGTAAAAAAAACTTACTTTAGCAAAGAAGAGGCAAGAAAAATTTAGCAAATCAAAGCTAATCCTGAGGTTTTTACCTGACTATGGACTGTTCAATTAGAGACCTAGAAGGACCCAAAAGATCCCTGAGAAGGATCACTTCTGCAGGGGAGAGGATGGTTGCCTCTTCCTGAGAAGGATTTCCTGGGTTCTTAGACACACAACTAACACTTCATCAGCAAATATACATACATGGGCTGACTAAAGGTAGGGCGTGTGAATATGTGTGTTGTCCCACTACAGGGCGCATATGCCTCTTAAGACTCTCAAAAATAGAAAAGAAATATTCTTGTATGCAGAGTAGGGAAGATTGGTATTGAGAAACAGAACCCCTGAACACTCACACTTCTTGCAAAAACTCAAAAAAGGCAGTAAAACCAATTTCAAAATACCCAATAAAAAATCCCCAAAGAACCCTAGAGACTCCCTAGTATGGTCACCAATTCTGATGTGAGTGGGAAATCCCGCTTACAAACTTAGCATTTAAGGGCTCTAATCATGCATGCAAAAAATGACCATTTAAAGGCCTCTACTTTTTCCTATTCTCCCAACACGAAACCCCTCATTCATGCAATACAGAGGTGCAAACAAGATTAGGTAACTCTACCTTAAATCCTTCATTTGATGTTGATCTCTTTGCTTTCACTCACTCCTTGACTTCAAGCCTCCTCCCAAAGATGACCTGCATTCACACATAGACAAACAGAGAGTTGCAAACATGCATTTCATATACTAATTATTGGGTTAGATGTGACAATATCATAAAATAAATACACAATTTGAACACATAATATGGTGGGATGAAAAAAGTATTCCTTTTTGTATTAATCTTCACAAGAGTATGCTTACAATATGTGGTCGACACTGCTCCTTGAACCTGGTCCTGGGCTCCTCTTCACAACACACAAATTACTCAACCTCACAATACAATTGCAGGAAATTGGGGAAAAGGAGGGATAAATTTGGGTAGAGTTTCTATGCTCTTCTTCCTCCTTTTTTAATTGGGACCCCTACCTCTTATTTTATATGTAGTTTGTCCAGTTGAATGACTGGCCATAGGCAGTCAAACAATTTTAGCAATTTCCAGAAACTCTGTTTCCTGACTGCAACTTTCCATTTTTCATGCTTTTGTGAGTATACATAGGTTGTAGAAGGCTTGCAAGCGTATGGATGTGTGCATATACGGGATGTAGAAGTCCAGGGCACATGTGGCTCAAAAAAGAGGGCTTTTTAGAAAATCTTGGATCAAGAAATTGGCAACTAGTAGGGCCAGAGGCCAGGTATGCAGGCTGGGTGCAAATTAGGTTTATAACAGAAGGGAGAATTTGTAGATGGTTGTTGTTATTTCATGAATTTTCCTTTGAAGTTCTCATTAAGATGAGAAGATGCAACGTAGGACTTAATCACCTATCCAGATTAGAGTTAGGGGAAAGTGGTGAAGCAGTATACGATCAACTCCCAGATGCAGACTTGTTTCAGGTTGAGGCCATCCCAGAGTACCTGGAGGACATAACAGTCTTCTTAAGTATAGGGGCCTACCCAGAAACATATTCCACAACCCAGAAACACCACATGGTTGTTAGAGCAGCATATTACCAACTGATCTTCAGACATTTGTATAAACTGGGACAAGATAGCATCCTCAAAAGATGTGTCTTGGATCATGAAAGGAAGGATATACTTTGGGAATGCCACAACGGAGTTGCGGGAGGTCACATAGGAGGAAAGGCCACTGCACAAAAATTTCTACAAGATGGAATTTGGTGGGCAACACTCTTCAAGGATGAAAAGGTATACGCTAGATCATGTGATGTTTGTCAACGAGTGGGTAAGTCGTCACGACGAGATGAATTACCACTGCAACCAATTTGAGCTCTACAAGCATTTGATAAATGGGCAATTGACTTCATTGGGCCAATCAACCCCAAAACCAAGAATTCAAAGTCTAGGTACATCATCATTGCAACTGACTACCTTACGCATTGGGCTGAAGCAATAGTTGATCAGGACTGTTCGACTGATACTGCTTCCAGGTTCATCTTTGAGAATATTATCACTCATTTTGGATGTCCTAGGAGCCTAACTAATGATCAGGGAGCTCATTTCATTAGTAGCACTATAACAAATCTTACAACAGAGTTCCTGATCCAACACCACAAAAACATCCCCTACCAACCACATGCCAATGGAATAGTAGAAGCATTCAACAAGATTCTAGAAAGAGGGTTGAAAAAGGTCTGTTGTGAAAATCAGAAAGATTGAGATGAAAGAGTACCAACAGTACTATGGGATTACATGAAAACCACAAAGAAACTCCACAGGTGCACACTGTTCCAGCTAGTTTATGGGAAAGAGGCTGTGGTGCCTACATAATTCATCACTTCAAGTTTTTATATTGCACAAATCACACATATGTAGAGGAGGAATCAGTTGCGTAGAGACTTATGGAGTTATAAGAAATCGAGGAGACCAGATTTCTAGCAGACTTCCACCAGTCAGTTGAAAAAATAAGACAAAAATCTTGGCATGACAGGCACATTAAGACCAAGGTATTTATGCAAGGAGACAAGGTTCTACTCTACGATAGTCGGTACCAGAAGCATCTTGGTAATTTGTGCATGCATTGGTTGGGACCATTTATAATTGCAGAGATCTGACCCTCAGGAGCAGTCAAAATCATGCAACTGGATGGTATGTTGTGACCAGGATGGGTAAACGTGCTCTCCTGAAGCCCTATATGTCTCAAAAATGAGAAAAAGGGGTTGTTGCTCTAGTCCAAAGGAGCATGTATAATAGTTAGAATTGAGTTTTCTGAATTTTTTGTAAATTAAGTTAATAAAGTTGATGTGCGTAGTGTTGCGCCATGACTCATAGTTCATTTTATGTTTAAATGTTGTTTGATACAAAACTAATGACTCAACAGTGTAGGATGTGAAGCATAAGAGAATCCATTAATGATAGTCATTAATATGACGGGGACCCCCTTTGTGGTGTCTTAGTGATTTCTAGGGTTGTTGGTCCCAAGCTTTGATACTCTCACATTGAAAAGTTGTCCCTTGCAACAGTGCACATTGTCCAACATTTGTGAAATTATATCCTCATGCAAAGTACCCCTATTATTTATGATTCTAAACTAATGTGTCACATCCTTATCCATCATATCATTGGGCAACACACACAATGTGGATTATCATCCTCCAAGAGTTTGACCTAGAGTTTGTTTCTTCCAAGTTTAAGAAATCTTTGGTAATTGTAGAATTGATGGCCAATATTCCCCGAGTTGATGTCAAACCCATGGTTAATGAATCATGTTGATACTAAGAGGGGGGTGAATCAGTATCAAGTACAATTTTTACTTCAAGAAAATTATGTATCCAATATATATCCAATGAGCAATTAAGAATATCCAATGATCAATAAAGAGTACTAGAAGAGATACACCATACACCATGCACAATAAACTTATGTGAAACAATCATTAATTATTGTTCAAAGGAAGTAATGACTTCCAAGTTCAAGGGAGGGATAAACCTCCAAGGGAAGATACAATCCTCCAATATAAAGAGGGGGTTAAACACTTTATCCTTTCCCTTTCCTTCCACCCAAGAATATATGAGAGATAATAAAACTTTACATTAAATTATCATCATCAACCAACCATCACATAGAACCTAATAATGCTTCCTAAGACTTATTCAACTTCTGAAATTATTCACTTCTTGGAATACTTTGATCCTGTATATAATATTACTCAATGTATTCCTAAAAATACTCCAAGTTTCACTCCTTCAATCCTCCCATAAAAGGATTTATATAGAAAATGGTAGACCTTATTCAATTTTGGTTTATTCAGGAGAGCGAACTTGTACAACATTCCCCACCCTCAATATTTAACATCAGATTTTGAAATTAGTACATAGGAAACTAAAGCCCATACTCTTTCCAATGCAATTTATCTCACGTCATTTGGATTCTCTATGAAGACGTTATGACTGTTTGACCCATAACACCTGTTTATGACGGGCTTCAGGACTAGTAAAAAACCCTATCTTCCACAGAGTGTATTTCCAAAATTATAGAAAATAAAGAGCTGAAATTTTTACCATAGGTACCTAGATATTTATTCTTAATAGCCTCTTACTTTCATCATCTGAATCATTCTAGAAACAAATTTATAGAGAAAAGGGTAAGACGACTTGTAAACAACATACCTTAGAACACATCACCAAAATACTTCATCCTCCCTTGAAATTCGACCTTCTTTACTTCATATTTCCTAAACAATTTGACTTATATCTCCTTTTTCATTAATAAAATTGTGTGTGTTGAAAAATGAATGTATAATGAGATGTATTTATACCCTTTATGTCACTTCCTCTTAACATTAGGGCCGACATGTATTTTCTTCTTCAATTCACATTATCATCCTCAAAAATTCATTTCTTCTCAGTCATGAGGATCCATGTGACGTGCCATATACCACCGGAACCAACATGACTTATACTATCCATCCATGGGTGTTGTATCTACATGTTTAATTTCCTTCATGTGTATATGCTTCGATCAACTATGGGGTACAAAATCCAATGGCTAGGGTTGACATCAATGACTACAACCAATGACTAGGGTTAACATTAATGAGAACAACCAATATTCCAACAATATCCCCCTTTGTCATTAATGGAAACACTCATTCTCCCCCTATCATCATGATCCCAATTTCTCTCCCCCTTTGACATCAATGGAAAATGGTGGGGTTTCTACCCCTGAGTTCAATGGAAAAAGGTAACTCTCTTCTTTGCGGCTGCTCCCCTTGAACATATAGCACTTAATAACACTTCATTTTTATTTCTGGTCTTCTGGTCTTTTTTTTCCTTCAATATCTTTCGTGTGTCTTCAATCTTATTTCTCTTCCCTTGGTATAGGATGTGTATGTTACTTGGTCTTCTTGTTGCAGTTGCAACCAATCTTCCTGAACCTTCTTCTTTGATTTTTCATCTTCGTGAGTCAAACATGAGAGTATATCCTTGATAAAACATTTTACTAACAATGAGGATATTATGCTTCAAGTCTTCAACCAATAGGACATTCTTTGATTTTACATTTTTTCTTCCAAGATATACTACACCTTTTCCAAGTATTTTGGTAGATGAGTCATCTCCAAATGCAACATTTCCACCCTTTCTCTTCAAGATGATTAATTTGTCTTGATCCCTAGTCATGTGTTAAGAACATCCACTATCTATGTACCATTCATATTATTCTTTACATTCTTCAGCGGTCAATGCTATTCGACAATATTCATTGTTTGGAATCTCTTTCCTTCTCCATATTGTGGTTGGCATATGGACATTTGGCATAGGATCATCTTCATTCATATATCTGCAATCTCGTTCTTTGTTACCAAGATAATTAAATTTGTAGCATACAATATTTTGTTCCATCAATGGGGAAAATGAATTATAACTTATGTTGAAAAATCCACAGTCATTTCCATATCTTCTATTTACACCATTCATGTTTCTTTCATATTTGTTCCTTTCATTGATTCTGCAATTAATTGCCTTACGTCCAATTTTTTTGCAAGTATAACAATGACCAATAAAAAAAATTTGATACCTAGGAGTAATATATCTTCTTTGTGATGTAGTCCATCTGGGTTCACAATCTACTCTTCTATAGTTTCCTTCATACTGAGTGAAGCTTTTTTGGTTTCTGAAGGTAGGACGTCTTCTTGGATATTCATATCTTATGTGATCAATCCTTATTTCCATCATCCTAGTCCACTTCTCATCAACTGATCCAGGTGGATATCGGTGGCCACCCACATTTTCCAAGTGGCTCAAAACAATTTTCTAGCAATTTTGACAATTTACTATTTTTAGCAATTTTTAACTTCTGGGGCCATTTTGAGGGCCTAAATGAAGGTTTTTCTGGATAGATCTTCTCAATGATGGCCAAAGGATATAATTTATCTCCAAAAATGAATCTCCTCTATGATACCTTTCCAACGAGCTATTGTGCACCCCAAACAAAGATCGTATACCAAAGTTACACCCCCGGGAAGTTGATACATCAAAATACCCAAAACAGGGTCCAAAAAAATCTTGGATTTTCATCTTTTGAGGTTAAGGTTTTGGATTTTATTTATGATAAAAAGGCCTTTGGAGCATAATTGTAAAATCATCTTCTCATGGATGTGATTATCCATCAAATCTCTTCTTAGAGATAAGCTGCCACCATTATAGCGAGTCTTTCACTTTGTATTTTTACAGTCTTTGTACATTTTCGCTCATTAATAGAAGATTATGTATTACTGTATATTTGTTTTGATGGTTGCATCTCTGATACATTTATATTATATTATTGGATATCTGAGATATCTCTGTACATTGATTTATTATATCTCCGCTCTCATTTCGTGCCGAAAATAATCGAGATCAATGGTATCAGAGCAGGCTTCTCTTGATCGTTTTTCAGTGCATGTCCCCGATGAGGTCCAAGTACAGCAAGTTAGGTCTCGATATTGTCTCTCTTGAGAAAAATATCTCTCGTACGCCCAATAAAACCTCCATGGTGGAAGAAAATAAAAATGATGGAGCAAAAGATTCTATTAATCTATTGCTTGAGCAAGCTCTCACGCGACAGAGGGATAAAATGATGGAGAATTTTTCCCACATCCTTCAACGCTTGTCGATAACAAAAGGTGTGTCTTCATCAAGCAACCACTTTGGAGACACCTCACCTTTCAAGGTACAGGTTAATTTTTATATTCCCATATTTGAAGGTTAGATAGATGCGGATGCCTTAGAAAAATGGTTAAATATGATAAAAGGTTATTTCTTTGTTCACCATTTTTATGACAGGGAAAAGATCACCTTCACACTCCTTAAGGCTCTCCCCCATGTCAAACATTGGTGGGAAACTTACTGGGATAAAAGTTCCATATAGGATTCTAGAATATATGGGGTCGATCCCACTTGGGATGTTTTTGTGGATGCGGTCAAGGAACAATATTACCCTGTTGGAAACTATGAAGACTAGTACATGAGATGGACCACACTGTAACAATAGAGGGGACAAGAAGTTTTGAATTTCACCAATACCTTCCATACCTTTCGCACCAAGATGGGTATCAAAGACTTCGAGAAAAAATTGGTTCTGAAATACCGTGGGCCTCTACACAGATACATCCAAACTGAAATGGATTTTCTGGATATCTCATCAATCGGTGTTGCGTATTGATTTGATGTTAACATCGAGCAGAAATTTAGGCACCGGAACAAACAGGAGTTTGGATTTGCAAATCTGCAACAAACAAAGTATGAGAAAGACGGACCTAAAAAACTAATTCCTGAAAACCAGTCTAAGCCACAAGAAAAGAAGGGTCACGAGAAGATGAAGAAGGACACTAGAAAATGGTGCGATTTCCACAAAATCCCCTGGCACAACATCGATGAATGTCTCTCAAAATAGTCATTGGTGGCTGAGATCAAAGACAAGGATCCAGACCCTAATTCAGATTCTGATTTAGAAAATACCAGTAGAAGATAGATCATCGACGTAGACCCCATTTCTATTGTTTTGACTGCAACAATTCAACCAGAAGAACCCATAGATCTCGAAGAGGGGGAGAAAATTTTTCATTCACAGATGTGGGTGAAGGGGACCCCACTGCATTCTATTCCTGATAGAGGAAGCCAGAAGAACCTCATCTCAACAGAGGTCATCAAACAGTTGGGATTGTCGACAACACCACACCCACAACAATACAACATTGGGTGGCTTCGCCAGGGACGAGATCTTCATGTCAGCCAGCAATTTCAATTGTTATACATCATCCAACCCTTCAAGGATGAGGTATTATGTGATTTTTCCCCGTTGGATGTCTGTGATGTTCTCTTGGGCTAGCCATATATGTGGAAGCGTCATGCTATCTATGAGTCTCGAACCCGTAATTTCATTGTTACTCTGGGGGGTCATCTCTAAAGGATACCAGAGGTAGTTCCAACTACTGTGCCACCTAAACAATGCCACAAGGTAGTATCTCAAACTACAAAATTAAGCTTCTTCACAATCTGTTCAAAAGGTTAATAGAAGGATACTGCAACCACTACAGCCTTGGCCCAAGCACCTTTTATCCAATAGAAGTAGGTCGAAAAGAATGTAGAAAAGCACAAATATTCCTTATGCACCCAGAAATATCATGTATCCTGACTGGTTGAACAGATTCAACCCTGCCAACAATAGGTTCATGACAGCCTTCCACAACGCAACGTCTCCAGCAAGGCAAGCAACACACCAAGATTCAATCGCTTTCCCCTCTCCCTCGGGAACTCAACGCAATGGAGACCATCGATTCCTAATGAGGGAGGATTTATCTAGGTGGATATTAGTGGCCACCCACCTTTTCCAACTGGCTCAAAATATTTTTCTGGCAATTTTGGTAATTTACTATTTTTAGCCATTTTTAACTTTAGGGTCCATTTTGAGGGCCTAAATGAATGTTTTTATGGATAGAGATTCTCAATTATATTTGAAGGATTTTATTGAGCCCTCAAAATGAATCTCCTCGATGATACCTTTCCAACGAGCTATTTTTCACCCCAAACAAATATCATATGCCAAAGTTATGCCCCCGAGAAGTTGATACACCAAACTACCCAAAACAGGGTCCACAAAACTGTTGGATTTTCATCTTATGGGGTTCGGGTTTTGTATTTTCCTTATGATAAAAATTCCTTTGGAGATTCATTTTAAAATCATATTCTCATAGATGCTAGTAGATGTCACATCTCTTCTCAGAGATAAGTTGCCACCATTCTAGCGAGTCTTTCACTCTTTATTTTTACAGTCTTTGTACATTTTCACTCATTAATGGAAAATTGTGCATTAATGTATCTTTGTGTTTATGGTTTCATCTCTGATACATTTCTGTTATATTATTGGATATCCAAGATATCTCTGTACATTGATTTATTATATCTCCGCTCTCATTTTGTGCCAAAAATAAGCTAGATCATCAACTGTCTTTGTGGAGATTTCTTCAAGATTTTTGTTGGCATTTGTATCTTCTTTGTACAAAGTTTCACTCATGCATCCAAGATGTGTTAAGTCTTTTGGAACTTGAGATTTTCTTAAGCTCTTCCTTAATGAGACAACTTATTGTTCAATTTTCTCACAATCTTCTTCTTTCTTCATCATCTGGACATTTCTTACTTCTTCTATTCTTCTTGCTTCTTTCAGTAGAGTCTTCAAGGAAATGGTTTCTTGTCTTAGTTTCTCAAAGTCTTATAATTGTTTCTTCAATATTTCAATTGTCTTTTCACAACTACCTAATTCACTTCTTAGTTTTCTATGCATGTTTTTGAGCTTGTTATTTTCAATCTCAACATGAATCAATTTTTCAAAATTATCATCTTCTTGTTGAACCATTTTTTCTTCTTCTATTTCAGAATTGTATTCTTATTCTTCCTCAGTATCATATTTTTCAATTTTTGGATAAGGGAATTCAAGTTCAATATGTCCTACTCCTTCATAATTAAAACAAAAGAACGCACCTCTAAGAATTTCTTCAACATGTGAGTTGCAACTTGTTTCAACTTCTTTTGTTTTTGGCTTTGCATAAATATCTTGTAGCTTATCCCAAAGCTCCTTTGTTGATACATATGATCCCACCTTGGATTTTACTGAATCATTCAATCCATCAAGGATAGTATCCATTTCCAATTTGTTTATCCTTCTTGATTCCTTTTGAGCCGCAATCTTTGGTTTCTTCAGGGCGTTGTATCCTGAAACAATTGAGAACCAAACATCTACCCCAAGATCTTTCAAGTAGTTTTCCGTTCTATTACTCCAGTATTCAAAATTGCTTCCATAAAATGGTGGAATCCTAGTTGGAATGTTGTCTTCCATTTCTTCTTAGGATCTTCCTTCTAGTGGTTAAACTGTACTAAAGGTAACCCACTATGATACAAATTGTTGATACTGAGAGGGGGGTGAATCAGTATCAAGTACAATTTTCAACACTTTCAAAACTTCAATAAGATTACTTGTTACAACTTTTTCTTCAATAAAATTATGTATCCAATATATATCCAATTAGAAATGAAGAATATCCAATGATCAATAAAGAGTACTAGAATAGATACACCATACACTATGCACAATAAAATTATGTGAAGAAATCATGAATTATTGTTCAAAGGAAGTAATGACTTCCAAAGGAAGCTACAGATTCCAAGTTCAAGAGAGAGATAAACCTCCAAGGGAATATAAAATCCTCCAAGATAAAGAGGGGGTTAAGACCTCTATCCTTTCCCCTTCCTACCACCCAAGAATATATGAGAGATAATAAAACTTTACATTAAATTATCACCATCAACCAACCATCACATAGAACCTCATAATGCTTCCTGAGACTTCTTCAACTTCTCCAATTCTTCACTTCTTGGAATACTTTGATACTGTAGATAATATTACTCAATTTATTCTCTAAAATGCCTCCAATTTTCACTCCAATCCTCCCAGAAAAGGAGTTATAGAGAAAATGGTAGACCTTATTCAGTTCTGGTTTATTCAGGAGACTGAAATTGTACAACATTCCCCATACTCAATATTTAACATTAGATTCTGAAATTAGTACACAAGAAACCAAATCATGTACTCTTTCAAATGAAATTGGTCTCACTTCATTTGGATTATCTATGAATACGTTATGACTGTTTGACCTGGAACACCTGTTTATGACTAGCTTCAAGACTAGTCAAAAACCCTATCTTCCACAGAATGTATCTCCAAAATTATAGTGAATAAAGAGCTGAAATGTTTACCACAGGTACCTAGATATGTCTTCT
The DNA here is from genome assembly GCA_010110895.2 of Picea sitchensis. Classification (NCBI taxonomy): domain Eukaryota; kingdom Viridiplantae; phylum Streptophyta; class Pinopsida; order Pinales; family Pinaceae; genus Picea; species Picea sitchensis. The sequence goes on along the minus strand of SNQJ01S0072989.1, from coordinate 38,830 downwards.
CAATAGCCTCCAAATTTCACCATCTTCATCATTCTAGAAGCAAAGTTATAGTGAAAATGGTAAGATGACCTATAAATAACATACCTTAGAACATATCACCAAAAGACTTCATCCTCCCTTGAAATTCGGCCTTCTTTACTTCAGATTTCCTCATAAATTCAAATTATATCTCCTTGTTCATTAATAAACTTGTGTGTGTCCAAAACTTAATGTATAATGAGATGTATTTATACCCTTTATGTCACTTCCTTTTAACATTAGGGACAACATGTAGTTTCTTCTTCAATTCACATTGTCATCTTCAAAAATTCATTTCTCCTCAATCATGAGGATCCACGTGACGTGACACATACCACAGGAAGTGGCACAACTTATACTATCCATCCATAGGTGTTGTATCTACATGTGTAATTTCCTTCATGTCTATCTACTTCGATCAACTTTGGGGTCCAAAAGCCAATGGCTAGGGTTGACATCAATGACTACAACCAATGACTAGGGTTGACATCAATGAAAACAACCAATCTTCCAACAAATCATTTCCTAATGATTTTTTATTTCTCATTGACTCGTTTGATCCCTAGTATGGGGATGTCTTGGTGTATCTCCAAACCCAACATCTTCATCCTCATCTTTCCCATAATGAATGTAAATGCATACAACATTAGGCTAGACACTACATCAACATTGATGATACCCTTTATCATCAAGGGGTCGATTTGATTCTACACCATTTCCTTATCCATGAGGAATATGAGAAAATTTTGAATGACTGTCATTCCAGAGCATGTGGTGGTCATCTCTCTAGGTTGGCTACTGCCCAAAATATTTTTCATGCCAGATAAGTTTGTCCCACGATCTTTAAATATTGCATGAATAATGTTCAAAAGTGTCATTCTTGTCAAATATTCACCTACAAGATGCGCACTCATCCTGATCCACTTCATTTTGTGGTGACCTTCAGACCCTTTTCCAAATGGGGGATTGATTTTATGACATGTACGCATACCTCAGATAATGTCCATGGCTACATCATTGTGGTTATTGATTACTTCACCAAGTGGGTTGAGGATTTTCCTACCTTTTCTAATGATGGCACCACTGCTACTCTATTCATGTTCAGTCACATTATCGCTAGGTTTGATGTTCCTAAGATGATAGTGACGGACCATGGGTACCATTTTCACAACAAGATGATGATTGAATTAGCTACCATGTTGGGTTTTCACCATGAGAACTCAACATCATATTATCCTCAAGGTAATGGCCAAGTAGAATCTATCAATCATGTCCTAAATACCATGATCCAATAGATGTTAGGGAGACACAAGAATAACTAGAATATCATGCTATTTTTGGCATTATGGGCTTACCGTACCTCAACTAATATTGCCACTGGATTTACACCATTCCAACTTGTTTATGGTCTAGAGGTAGTCCTCTCAATTGAATGTGAAATATCATCATTGAATATAGTCGTTGAATTGTTTCCCAATACATTCGTCAAGGAGGAGTGTCTATTGTATTTGGCCCATCTTGATGAACAACATTGTGATTCCACATTGGCTAATGAGGCTCATAAGAAGTGAGTCAAATCCAAATCTGGTAAATCCACCTGTCCTCCTGTCTTTTCGAAGGGTGACTCAGTATTGGTCTATGATCAATATCATGATACGTTAGGTGTAGGTAAGTTTGAATCCATCTGGCATGTTCCTACATCGTTAAACATGTCTAGAAAATAGGGGCCTATGAGCTAGTCGATTATTATCAGAATCTTCTTTTAGATCCTCAAAATGGGCTCCATCTTAAAAATATTATGCCTACACCATTCAACCACTTGATTCTTTGTAAATAAGTGTGTTTTTGGTTTTGAAGTGGTGTTCTTTTCTTTGTATGTGTGTTTCTTATCTCGGTTAATTTATTATCATGATTTATGATTGATTTTTAGATATCATCATCCACCTCAATCTATGTGGTATATTCTGATGGTTCCAACAGTAGTACCCAGAATATTGCTTCTACTTACTGGGTGATATTCTCGCCCACTGATGAGTTGGTGAGTTCAAGGGGTGTTTACCTTGGACCTACAACCAATAACATCATGGAGTATAGTTCTATAATTGAATTTTTTTTTTAGGCTCTTTCCCTTGGCATCTAACGTTTAGTTGTCATCCTAGACGCATAAATTATAGTCTCATAGTTTAATCACACCTATAGTGTCGAAAATCCCATGTTGTTGTACAAGTATTTGAGGGTTCATCTTCTTGAATGTTACTTTGATTGTATCAAGTTTTTTTATGTTCCAATAGGAACTAATATGTTGGATAATTATGTGTTATAATGACATTTGTCACATTAATTGAGTCATTTTGCATGCATGTACATGTAACAACCCTAGATGAATACATGCTTTGGGATTATTAAGTAAAATTTATTAGATGATTAATTGTCCTAATATGGTTTTAATTAAACAATGATTAGTATTGAGGATCTAACATAATGATTGTTTCATTGGATAATTATGTGTTATAATGACATTTGTCACATTAATTGAGTCATTTTGCATGCATGTACATGTAACAACCCTAGATGAATACATGCTTGGGGATTATTAAGTAAAATTTATTAGGATGATTAATTGTCCTAATATGGTTTTAATTAAAACAATGATTGGTATTAATAATTTTTTTTTTTTTTTTTAACTAGAACGATTATGTTGCATTAATCGGCTTTCTCGCAAGCCTGAATCAAAAAGTTACATATCTAAAGAAGGTTGGTGACCTCAAACAATGCTGCCAACCTTCTTTTGGACGTCTTTGGGGTTCCAGTCCCATTTTCTTCTTGAACTAATTCGAGAGAATGTCAAAAATTGCATACATGAATAAATTCTCACAACCAGAGCATAGTGGAAGACAAAAGCAAAGCATTAAACCGAGGGGATGAAAATTTCCCCTTTAAGTAGGGGTCCAGCTTTTCTAAGATCCTAAAGAAATGTTGGAGTTTCCTCCTTTTCCTCTGCGAGCTTTATTGGTCTTTTGCCCTCGGGTAATGGGTGGCGATGTAATCAATTGTTCTCCTGTTCTAAGTTTCCATTTAGACCTAAAACAACTAGGTCTGCATTGGAAGAAGGTTCCGGAACTAAAGCCTTTGCTACCATTGTGGTGGAATCCAGAGGGATTTCGTCTGCTGGGGGGTCTTCCTTTACTGTTGTTGCTTCTGGATCCTAGGCTTCATCCTCCTTCGCCGCATCAACTGCTTAGTCTCTAGAGTTGTCTCTCGTCAGATGGATGGCCTTTGGGGCTCAAGCAATCTGGACTTTTCTCGGGCCTTTGGTCAGCCTTCGTTTGCTAAGCCATCAAGGCTGAAAATCATCTTTGACTCGGTCCCCTGCCCCATATTTTGGGACATCTTTTCGCTTAAGTGACCGTAAGCATGGCACCGGAGGCACTTAAAGGAATCTGCTCATAGTCCACCTCTGATGTGGCACCATTTCCCCAGGGAGATCTTAATGGCATCCGGAAAGTCCTTTTCGAGATTTACCTCAACACAAATATGAGCTTAGGTGATCCGCTCCCTTCGCTCCACTCCTCGGCCCGTGAAACGCCAAGCTTGTTTCAATGCCTGCAGAGCTTATCCCCGTGAGATGCAATGGAAGGTGAGGCACCAACCCAAATAGGGGCCGCTAGATTCCCGCCGGGGTTAAATTCAAGATTCCAGGGGGCTAAGAACAGTCCCTTCGACCCCATGAAATAGGGACCGGGTCTGAAGACCAAATCACGGTCCACTTTCCTCATGAAGCTAAAGACAAAACCCCCGCTTCTACCGTGATATAGAAAGTAAATATCAGATCAGGGTCTTCCAACGATCTTCCATCCATGCCTCCACCGCTTTTGGGCTAGGCCAAACCCTCAGAACTTCCTCATGAGGGTATTTTCATAGAAGAAGGGCAAGTTTGTAAGGGTCCTCGATCTAGCTCCGAGGATTCCTCCATCTCTTAAATAAACTTAGGACTTGAGAGGTTTGATTTAGGTCCTCATGGAGGGACTAATGTTTTGAAAGCTCTATGGGTCTTTTTCCATCTCGGTGACCACCAACAAGCAACAAAATTAATTGTATTCAGAAAACGCGCCCTTGCACTCAATCCAAACGCATGCCCCACTGAAACGCTTTGATCCATGGCCCTGTAAACCCTGGTCGCTGCTAGACTGGCCCCCTAAACAAACAATCGACTCTCCCTAGTTGAACACCAATACCGCTTCTCCAAATTGCATGCAAACGCTCAGACAAGACGCTGAAACACCAATCAATACTCGACCGACCGGTTACTCCAAAGCACATGCATCGTGAATCGCTGGGACCTTCGAACCCTGGTGCTCAACAACGCAAATCAAAGGCCCCTACACTCAATACCGAGTATTAGGTTTAATGACGCTGATGACTATTCTCGCCTCATCTTCCCGTGATGAAAAGGTGAGCTTGGTCGAACGGGTTAATCAAACAATGAAAGGCCGCTGTTCGGTTGGTTCGAGCCCGAGACCTGACCTTTGTTACATGACCAACCTTACCACTACGACTACACCGCACCCACGACCTTGATTAGTATTAATAATATTAATTGATTATTTATTTATTAATTAATTTTTAAGTTTTACTAATTAATTAACTAATTAATTAATACATCACACTCAATGACATTGGTAATAATTCTGAAGGGCTTAATAATTTTAAATTGTTTAATTAAATGCTTTATATATAAAGGGAGGGATAAGACATTAAAGAAAGGGATAAGATATTAACAAGGGGATAAGACATTAAAGAATGGGATAAGATATTAGGTAGGAGTAAATGAAGGGAAGCTCTGGGTGAAGGAGGGATAAGGAAGGGAAGGAGTTGGACGGAGGTATTCTATGGGAGTTGGCCAAGGATTTTGGGAGCTCTAAGTATTGCAGAGAGAGTAAAATTTGGATTGGAATTGATACAAAGGTAATCTAGAGTTGCCGGGTTTTGGGCATGGGGCCAGGATATCCGCTGATATCCCTGGAGCTAGGGAGCTACCTAGCTATGTGGAGGAACGGATTTGGGCAATGTTCATAAGAGATCAAGGAGGCAGTTTTACTGAAAAGAGGGATAATACATCAGTTCGAAATTTATTTAAATTATGCATTGTTTTTCATTACGATTAATTAATTTTATTGTTATTGATATATTTGATTGTGAATGTAAGCAATGATATAACTTTTAAATTTCCATCAAGAAGTTGTAAATTAATGGTTGTTTAAATTAATTCGCCATTACATTTGTATCGGTTTATCGCCTACACCTCGATCCTTATACACCAACTTGCAAAACCAAACCAAACGCTAAATTTTAAAACTATTATAAAATAAATGCATTATAAATTTACTCAAAGTAAAAAAATATAGAATAAGTTTCCACTTGCTTCCTTTCTTTACAGAGTTGATTTATCTTTTCACTTGTTAATTCCATGAGGCCAAGTTGTTTTGACTCTCTTGTATCTATGAGTGAAAAGATCCGTGGCAAAACCCGCTGCAAATAATCCATCTTGACTCCCTTCAAAATTCCTGGCAGACTCTTCTATGAATTGTTCTCTGGCTGAGTGATTACGAAACAGACTCCATATTAATTTCTAGTGAAAATTGTTCTCTATATTTTGTGGCAGACATTACTATTTCATTTGAGATTTAATTCATAATTTACAATTATTATTATTGAATGACATTGTTCATGATTTTACAGTTATTATTTTTAAATGCAAATGCCTTGAAAATCAGCAAGTTTTCTGAGAATAGCTAAAAAAATCTTTTAAACATTATATTATACATGTATACATTTGTGGTACATGTATGTGATATTTCATTTTTTTATTCATAAACACTGGGAAATTTTATAAAAAAACTCAGAGTTCGAAGCTCACAAAGAAGTAGTAAAAAAAAAAAAAGAAAGTCTAGAAACAACAGCATGCACGCTACCAAAGTCCTACCGTCATCGAACCCACGCCTAGCGCGATTCCTTTCCACATGCAAGGTACATAGAAGGTTTCCCGCCCACTGGTAACGTCCTGCTATCAAATCTTCAGCATAAGCCATCTGGAACTGCATCTCGATCTATGGTTTAAACTCACTCAGATGCTCTTTGCTTGTCTCTCGCAATTGTCTGGTAAAATCCACAATTCAACACATGTCATTAACTGAGCACACGACTTAGCAATAACATGAAATACAAGTCCGCGCTCAAATCATGCACCCAGTGCCAAACTCACAACATCATGCCACACAACTCAACCAACAAATTGAACCCATTCAAGTAAATATCAAAGAAGGTCCAGGCTTACGCACCATTAACAACTAAAGCTGAATATAAACCAGAAGTAGGATGTTGTTACACAGAAGAGCTACCAATTTAAGAACAAACAAAACTTCAGTCAATAATAAACACGCAGTAGGAGCTCGCCATGTAAGACGTAGGTAGCTTATTGTAGATAATCGTAGATTATTTAAGTACAATTAAACGTAAAACATTCTTCACATTTACAAGACCACCACGATATTTTTCGGACAAGAAAAGCATCTTCTAATCTCCACAATTGACGATAAGCAAAGCCTTTACGACATTCCTTGGAGTGTGGTAGAATCGTGAAAACTTCATTTGTTGTTGCGCTTGCATCATGGAGAGGAAAAAACTCTAAACCTCTTGATTAAGGCATCCCCGGTCGCCGCCTCATAGCACAGATTTTTCACCACTCCCATTATTATCACTTCCTTCAGATTTGTTTCTCGCTTCCTTGTGTATCTCTAGATCGGTGTCATAGAATCCACTGTAAGTGTGCTTGTGAACGAGTTTGTCGATCTCTCTTCTGTCGAACTCGGGCATTAGCTCGGCCTCAGGAGTGTCGTCGTGAATGATGTTGTTCCACCACTCTTCCTGCATCCCATATTCCGAAGGGTCTTTATGGGAGTGACGAGTGTAGATGACTGGGATGTTCTGGGCTCGACAAGACTTGATCGTGCGACGAATCGCGGGGAGAACGGGAGTAGTTGTTTCCCTGAAGTAAACCTGCATGTCTATCACCACAAGAGCTGCATTTTGGGGTCGAGATTGCGCCTCCTGATCTCGTATTCTTCGTAATAACGCCCCATCGTTTGTGCTACACGCGAGTCCCAACTAATTCGAAACTCCTCTGCGTCTGACTATGCCAAAAGAAGTGAACATAATGAATGGGAGGAACGCCCATGTTACAGAATGCAAAAACATTGCAAGGGCTTCGCGACGGCATAAGGAGCTAAGCAGTAATTCCACCGAGAAGAGGCTGAATTAACACGTTGATGCATGCAAGCCCCATGTTGCCTACTTGTGAGTCTTCGGGCAACTCCGGCACCGCCAATAAGTAGAGTTTTTATAATTCTTCTTTAATTTTAATTTAGTTGTAACATATGTTAAATCATTTATTAAATTTTTCTTTATATGTTTTTATTTGTTTAAATTGAGAAATATATTATTTGATAAAATATTAATAAAGTCTAATTACTGCTAATTAAAATATTAGCTAAGTTTGAATAATATAAAAAAAAAAAAAAATTATGAGTCCACAGGAGTCGAACCCTCGACCTCCCACCGTGAAAGTTTCAACAAAGTCCGCCTTGCCAATGCATCGCATGGTGTTTCTTTTACAAATAATTTCACATACAAATACTTTAATTGTCATACCCAAGACCACATGCCAAGCTATCGAGCACCTTTTAGAGCCATATAGGTCGCATGCCAAGCTATCAAGCACCATAGACATAAATGGAGGAGCCCACAAAAGGGACGTAAAAGTAACAACGGGCGCCTTAAGAAGAACACTAACACCGAAGGTACATAGCGCTGGTGAACGTAAACGTATTGGCAGCTTGTGGACGATTATTCAGCTTGCCGCAGCTTAATCCCATTTAATTATTAAACGTGGTAATTATATAACCTTACGTTAAATTTTTTTATGTGATTAGGTAAATAAAAAGTAAACATGTTAATGGATGCCGGATAAATGCAAGAAAGTTATGAACGATAAATGTGACCCATTGATTTGGAGGATCTACTCAAGAATATTCCAACATCTTCAATACACGTGTTTCTCATCAGATAAGGGTTTAAGGCTAAGTAAGATTTAAAAGATCATTGATTGTGCCCATAGTCATTAGGTGTACGCCTCTTGGCGCAAATTAATAAACATAAAGTCAGAAGTCACTATAACTGCTGGTGTTTAAAGTTAAAAGGGCTTGACTAGGACAAGGTGAAGGAGGCGGCATATGTACTAGGAGAGTAAGCATAGAAAGTGATGAGTGAAGCACAAGGATAACATAGCTACTGTGGAAAAGGAACCAATATTTATTTTCATAGAGGTGAAGAAATCAAGTTTAGATGCTTAAACCTAACCTCAACCTATCCAATCCCCAAATGGAGTAATGCCCACTTACGTACAAGCAGAAAAGAAAAACTTATGCCTTAACCCTATTTCTAGTTTGAGTAGCACTAATTTGAAACATCCCGAACTCACCTTGACAACTTTGGTTGATGCGGTCAAAGCATACAGATGGTCAGGACTCGAGGGAATTGAGGTAGGGGATCATTTTCATAGGCACCGCCAACACCGCTACCGCCACCACCACCATCGCCGAACTCACCCTCATACTGCGCCCGTTGGAATCCATCAACGAGACCTTAAAGGGGCGAAAACGCCAGTGGATCGGCGGAACCCCACCATCCGAACGGGTAATCTAGAAGCTAAGGGATTCGTGGGAGGACCGCACCGGACATCACGCGAGAATTGCGTAAGATCAAACTTCTGGAGTTTACCAGAGGTCATGCCTTCCAACCATGCCAAGGCATGGTTGGAAGTCATGACAATGTGTTTTGCCTTAAAGGACTATACGTCCAACTCAAAGGCTAAGATCAAAATTTTTCAGTTAAAACACAGTGCCTTGAACTAGTGGGGGAAACTCTAGAAAGATTAACCGCATCTTTACCCCCGCATAATGCGATCTTTGGGGAACTTTTCGAGGAGAGGTTTCAAGGAAATATCTACCGCATACTACGAGGAACAAATGTGGGTCATTTCATGCCTTGGGTACGTGGAAACGTAACGGGTAGAAGAATATGAGATCGATTTATGGAACTGGTCAAATATGCGTCGTATATGGATAATGACCAACTATAGGTAGAGCGCTTCGCCTATGGATTGAACCCTAGGATAAGAGCTGGTGCGAATGTGGAAACCGGCTGCGCGGAGGTGGTGGAAAAATGCACATTGCGCGAAGAACATATGAACTGGACCAGTAAGTACAAGACCGACATTTTCGCATCGCCTGGATTCATAGGGAAGGGCCGAGGACATTTCCTAGGGAGGGGACTCGAGGCCACCACCATATGGTAAAAAATTCGCGCCAAGGACAGTAGCCACAAATATTTCAATGGGCGCGAAAGATCTCGATCATCGCCAATGAAAGTGCGCATACAGTCTACCCACTCATCTCAAAGGAACAACGAAGCTCCGGGCAGGGTCTCCGTGGAAGGAACCTATTTCCGTTATCGCACACATAACAATGTACGTGTTCAACTGGGTGTTACCCTCGCTAGTGCTGGGGACCCCATTACCGCCGCGGATCATCAGAAAGTTATAATTAGGGTTCGTGCATAGAGAGGGAAAGGCGTTGATGGGGAGAGTAGGTAGAAGCCACCATATTTACGCTAGCTAGCTTAATAACCGGGCCAGTCAACATCAATCCACTGTGGTGGAGTCCTCAGGTACGCCAAATCACATCAATGTTAAGGTTTTATTTGATTCCGATGCGACAAAGATAGTTTCACTTCACCATCCGCATTAGAAAAGAGTATGTTGGTACCACAAGACGCATGACCTTTAAACAAGTCGAGATGGCTTCGGGAAAACAAGCTGGGTGAGGGACCTAGTGTTGATAATTGAATAGTAGACCCGGAGTGTGTACTAACAGTTGAAAGTATACGCCACCGCTCTCAAGTATGACCTAATCATTGGAATGGATTGTTAGTAGCTCATCAAGCTTTGGTAGATTTTTTGCAAAGAGGGTGCTTTTGTGTCGGCGATGAAGGAAGACCGAGATCCAGTAGGTACAGAGGAAAGTGTCATTACGTTTTATATTGACTATGAAGGTTAAGCTACGCTTGAGACAAGGGTGTCAATTTTATGTAGTGGAAGCAGTTGGAATGAAAGGAAGGGACCCTTATTGAATCAATAATAATTGCATTGTCGAATTTCAGATGTTTTTCCAACGAAGTTACTGTGGTTACCTTTGAGAGGGAGCTTGATTTTACTATTGAGCTAAAACCTGCGTAACCAATCTCCAAGACTCCATAACGGATGACAAATACTTAACTTTTGTGAATTGCAAATGCAGCCGAAAGAGTTACCGGACTTAGGGCTAATAAGGCCTATGTCTCACCTTTGGGCGACCGGGTAATTTTTTGTAAAGAAGAAGCATGGATCCCTACATTGTATAGACTACGTGGACTTGAACTGCGGTTACGCTGGAAAAATATAAAATTCGATGTCGCTAATAGATGACCCTTCGACGATGAAAGGAGAAACAAGATTCTCAAAGATCGATTTGGCGACGTGGTATCATCAGTTAAGGTTTAAAGAAGGTGATATCCCAAAATGCCTTTCGAACTCCTGGGCTTGACATTATTGTAAGTTTGTTGTAGTACCTTCGATTGACTAATGCTGTTAAAGATTATGAGCCTCATGATGGTGTATTATGAAAGTACTTAGACCGCTTTTTGTACAAGTCCTTTTAGATGACATCCCCATCTATTCCAAGAATGAAAGAGAACATGAGGAACATTTGTGAGTGGTGTTGTCTCGCCTTAGGGAGAACAAATTGTATGGGAAACTTTCTAAGTGTTCCTTCTTCCGTGAAAGAGATCCACTATTTAGGTCATATAATTCCCGGCGAAGGAATCCTCTCGGTGGACCCGTGAAGGTAAAGGCCATTATGGAGTGGTTGCTAAGTCAAAATGCCCATGAGGTGAGGAGCTCCATACATAGCGGGTTATTACCTGAGATTTGTGGAAGGATTCTCAAAAAATAGTGAAACCCATCACCACTTTGCAAACTAAGGGGTCGTATGAATGGACGAAGAATGTGATAGTGCATTCATTGAGCTTAAGAGGTTACCAACTAGTACCAATTCTATGAGTGTCCGATATGGAAAAGGACTTCACAACATGCACAGATGCCTGCCAGTACCGGGGCCATGCTAATGTAGGATGGAGGAGTGATGTACGCATCAAGGAAGTTTAAGAAACAAGGAGCCATATCGACTCATGATTTAGAGTTGGAAGTCGTAATGCTAGCTCTGAAAATTTGAGGCACCATCTAGCTTAAACTTTGAGCTCAAAACGGACCATCAAAGTTTCAAAACACCTCTTCACCAAAGAGATCTGAATGCCAGGTGCAAAGGCTTTACTGAAGGAGTTTATGAGTGAGTACGATTTTGGTGCATATTGGTACATCAAGGAGAGGAAAATGTGGGTCGCAGATGCTTTGAGTAGGAGAACACGTATCTTTTCCTTGGTAACTTTAAAGGTCAATCTGATGGAACATATGTTGACACAACTCTTAGGAGACAACGGTATTTAAAGGTCACTTAAAACCTCCAGAGCGGGAGAGGCGCTAGTTCCAGCATGAAGGATATAGCCCTCGAAACAAACGCGACCGTTAAGATACATCGAGGAAGGATGTTAACTCCCCTGAGAATGGGGATATTCAAGCATCATACTAAAGGAATCCAATAAAGAACTTTATTGTGTGCATCCCGATGTGAATAAGATGTACGCAGATATGAGGAAGCCTACATTTTGGGTAGGCATGAAACGCAATGTAGTCCATTTCATCGCTAAATGCCTGAAGTGTCAATCAGAAATCCTACCACCATCACCCGGCAAATTCCTACAACCACATGATGTTCTTATGTCCAAAATGGGAAGTCATCTCTCGATTTTGTTGGTTTTCACAATCCCACGCATAATAATGCCATTCTTGTGACAGTGGATAAGTTAACCAAGAGTGCTCATTTTATTCCTAAGTAGAGACACTTTCTACGTATGTCACTACCGGAACATGTGTTTGTGTAAACAAGGTTATCCTGCTTTTCACGGGATACAATGCAGAAGATCATTTCGTGATAGGGACTCCATATTCACTTCTAGGTTTTAGACAAATTTTCAGTTGGGGGACTCGGGGCTGAACTGAAGCACATCTTATCATCCCGAAACAAATGGGCACCGAGTAATCAAGTCATGGAATACATGCATAGGATGTATGTAATGGACAATCAAACCTAGTGGGAGAAGCACCTACCTTGTAGAGTTTGCCTACAATAATGCTTATCATAGTTCCATCGAATGCCACCCCAATGGGCTTTGTAACGGAGGCCATGCGTAACACCATTGAGTCATAGACTAGAAGAACGAGTAACAGCTAAATAATTGATTCAAGAGATGGAGGAACAAAAGGATTCAGATTAGCAAGAGACTAAAGGAAGCACAGATAGGCAGAAAAGCTATGCAAATGCACAAAGGATCCACCAAAGTTAAGTGAAGTGGGAGACCAAGTTTTCATTCAGATCAGGCCTAATAGTGCACCATATGGTTCGTGAAGGGGACAAAATTGTCACCTCTATTTATAGGACAGTTCAATATCCAAGAGAAAATTAATCTGCCTATCGCCTCAGATCACAAGCAATCTCCACTTCTGTAATAAACCTATAATGTATTTTCATGTATCTATTTTACGCCACATGTTGCCGATGAATCACATAAACTAAATTGGAAGGAATCGTGGGTATCGATTTGGGGAACTCCCCACACGGTAGAACCAAGTACGCGATATTGGTCCGTAGAGTTTGACAACTGTGAACTGGCCTAGTAGACCAAGTTAAGGTAAAGTGGGACAAGTATAAATCCGTGATCCGCTATCAGCCATGTCGAGACACTACCGGCTTAGACTATTATCCCTCACTATTTTGACCACCTCGAACATGTTTCTCAAGGTGGGGTGTATGTAACACCATCTTTTGACTTAGATAGATAGAATTACTTAAGGCCTATTCATCTTTTATTTTCTATTAACAGTGAAACTATTAAGGATACACTTAAACTTTTAAAATTTATGATCCGTTATGAATGTTTAAAATGTTATTTGATGATGATGTATATGATGGTCTACTACTGCATGTGAATTTTATGAAATGCTTAAATGTTATCGATGATGATGTATGTAATGCGATCTATTATGTGAATGTAAACTTTACAAATGTTTAAATGTTATTGATGATGACAGAATATGTTACACATTATCAGAGAATGTGAATTAAATGAATGTTTAAATCTCTATTGATGATAAGATATTATGCAATTCCATTTAAGTAAATGATAATCTTGTGAATGGGTATCTAAATTGAATTATGGGATATTACAGATTCCATTTCTAATTGAAAACTTTGATGTAATTCTTATCGGTAATGGGATACCAAATTGAATGATGATAATATGCAATTACATGACGATAATACATAGAAATATATGAGTTTGTGTTACGTATCAACTGGCAGTGTTTATGGGCTATGAAACAGCTAAGGGATAATGATGATGAAAGTGGATATCAGACCACTAACCGAGAAACATTATGGCGAATATTTTATGAAATTTACATTGCTTGATGCATTTCACGATATGTGAAATGCATGATTTCGTGTAACGACACCTCAAAAAAATGAATAACCATGACAAACCTCCAAAGAACACTAAGCACAATGATATTCCATTGTAGGGTGGACTCCTAGTCCTGTTAGGGAGGGGTGGAGGCATTTCAATCGGTATCCTCCATTGTAGGGTGTGGACCCTGCTATGATTAGGAGGGGGTGGAGGTATTTCCCAACGGTATCCTCCAAACCTAAAGTCATGGGAGAACTATGGGCTAGTTCACACCCCCAAGATCGCAGGATGATGACTGGCTGGCCACCGCTAGGGAAGCTTGGTCGATAGTGACACTTCCACTTACTGGTTCTATTTGGAGTTAGGAATATAGTTGAAGCTCCAAGATAGTCTGTGCTGCAGGAAGCTGATAGAAATGGAGGATGGAAGTAGGTTAGGGAGGAAGGATGAGTAGCAATAGTTGAGACTATATGGAGATTTGTCTTGTGGTGGGAATTTAATGTCTTTCCCTTCAAAAAAAAAAAAAAAAAGAGAGAGAGTAAAATGTGTATATATGAATATTCATAATTACGTAACTAAACCACCGTTGTCTAAATAAAATTGTTGAACCGGATAATTGTAATTAAGGGATTTCTCAAACAATTGATTGGTTGGTTGTCTTTTATAAAAGTCTAGTCTTGTTGATTGGATTGGATACATACCTAAATTACTAAAGAATGATAGTTATTGATTATTAGTACATGCACGAGACTTGTATGTACTAGATACACATGCATTTATTGTACATGTACACTAGTATGTATGAGTTTTCTTGGCTTACTTACTACTAGTGGAAATTATTTGTTATGAATGTGTGAACCATGTTTCTTTTCCTTTGTACCACGAGATACCTTAACTTTGGGACGAAGTTTCCTGAAGGGTGGGTGTATGTAACAACCCTAGATGAATACATGCTTTGGGATTATTAAGTAAAATTTATTAGATGATTAATTGTCCTAATATGGTTTTAATTAAACAATGATTAGTATTAATAATATTAATTGATTATTTATTTATTAATTATTTTTTAACTTTTGATTAATTAATTAATTAATTAATTATTACATATCACACTCAGTGACATTGGTAATAATTTAAGGGGGGCTTAATAATTTTAAATTATTTAATTAAAATGCTTTACGTATGCGGGAGGGGATAAGACATTAAAGAAAGGGATAAGATATTAATGAAGGGGGGATAAGACATTAAAGAAAGGGATAAGATATTAATGAAGGGGGGATAAGACATTAAAGAATGGGATAAGATATTAGGTAGGGAGTAAATGAAGGGAAGTCGGTGAAGGAGGGATAAGGAAGGGAAGGAGTTGGACGGAAGGTTATTCTACGGAGGTTGGGGATGGATTTTGGGAGAGCTCTGGATTGGCAGAGAGAGTGAAATTTTGTGAGTGGGATTGATACAGTGCACCGGAGTTGCTGGGGGTTTTGGGCACGGGGGCCAGGATATCCGTTGATATCCTGGAGCTAGGGAGCTACCTAGTTGGCAGGGAGGAACGAATTTGGGCAGTGTTCATAAGAGATCAAGGAGGCAAGCTGCGGACAAAAGGAGGGATAATAGCATCAGGTTCAGGTACTTATTTAAATTTATGCATTGTTTTTCATTATGATTAATTAATTTTATTATTATTGATATATTTGATTGTGAATGTGCTAAATGAAGGTAACTTTTAAATTTTACTGTTGTGTTGTAAATTAATGGTTGTTTAAATTAATTTGGCCATTACAGTACATAAAACATGCATGACAATCACATGATTTGACATTCCTAAGTAGCAGCTGAAATAGACACACACACACACACACACACACACACACACATATCATAAAATTTTGTTACATCCTTCAAAAAGAGTTGCCATATACAAAAATTGGGGATCTATTGGCCTCCTCATACAAAATGTGGTGACTGGATAAATATTGAGTCTAGTACAAAATGGGGATACTGTCATCTAGTCATCCTAGTCATGAGTGTCATGGTAACATAACACTACCCGGGCCACTTTCCGGAGAATTCAGTGAAAGGGACATGATACTCCTACTATGTGACACTATAGATGTGGTGGTATCTCATCCATTGACATGGGGAGGACTCCCATAGTCATCCCCTCCAAGTTCCTATACACATCATTGAACTCCCTACTATCATCACCTCCCATTTCCTCTAACGACTCCTCATCATTGCTCCGACGATGGGCTCGGCCCCATCCATCTAGATGTTATGTTCCTACATATGTGTTAGAAAAACATTATTGTGTTAGTTATATTGCACCACCAAAAAAACTACATAATCCAAAAATCCAAAAACACACTCACTAAGGGGTCCCCATGCCTCTCTCAGAGGGTGAATAAGCTTCAGATGATGCCTAAAGTCTATACCCGCATATGAGAAGTATTATGTTGCTACTATTGTTTCAGGATTAATCCATAAGTGCGGACACAAACCAATCTCCCTAGATCCACCTGGATCTAGAACAAAACAGGACAGAATAATACTCTTTCCCTAGATTTTAGCTATTGAATGAACTAAGAGGCAAGGATCATGAACATACCTTATGAACGCTTCCTTGGGTCTTTGTTGTTCCAAGCTTCACTCCAATGCTCTTGTGCCATTCAGATCACAACAGTACAAACCAATCGAAGTGAATACAGATCAATATATTCAATAGCTAATCTATACATATGATCAAGGAATTATGTAATAAAGTGACATCAACTTTATGGGAAAGAAACATATTACTGTATCATATTAAATGTGAAAGAGAGATTACAACCATGGCCTTGACATCATAAGGTCTCTTCCAACTGTCCTTCGTTCCCCACACACTTCTTGCTCCAAGGATTCTGAAAGCATAGATCTGATAGCTACTCACAATCTATCTTGACAAAGCAAATCTCAAAGCCACTCTAACCAAGCCAAAGTTAACAAAGCTCAAGAACAAGAACCCACAAGCTAACAAAAGCTCAAGCTAACTTTCTCCATGAGAACTCCTCTCCTTTTATAAGTTGAAGAGGATAAGGTGAGGAGGTTAGGATGATCCCACTAAATCATGAA
>SNQJ01S0072989.1:0-21963 GCA_010110895.2 Picea sitchensis | reverse complement strand
TGTCTGAGCAGGAACCTTTTAACCAAATCTCTGGCTAGCACACTTGCAGAGGTAAATGAAATCTACAGAAGACAAGGTGTTGTGATTCCTTCCTATCTGAGCAGGAACCCCTTAACCAAATCTCTGGCTAGCACACTGGCAAAGGTAAATGAAATCTACAGAAGCCGAGGTAATTGGATTCCTTCCTGTCTGAGCAAGAACCTTTTAACCGAACTTCTGGCTAGCACACTTGTAGCAGTAAATGAATTCTACAGAGGGTATGATGTTCTGATTCCTTTATGTCTGAGCAGGAACCCTTAACCAAATCTTTGCTAACCTCATAAAATCATCACACAAGATTGCTGATAAAAAGAATTACAAATTCCATTCATTAAACTAAGACAGAGTCAGTAGTGTTTCAGCAAAGCGAAATTCATTAAAACAATGTTTCAGCAAACAATAGTTTAAACAAAGCATGAACAGAAATTATACTAACACACTTCTAACTAATGGGTGAATCTTGTGAAGAAGGTGGGCCCTCCCTTCTCACAAGATTCCCCTGGAAGAGAGGCTAGAGAAGGATACTCAAAGCAGTCTTATATTCATCTGTCGAAATATCACATTACAAATTGAAAGAATAGAATACATCCCTCTCTCTGGAGTTGCTTCAATACCTCAAAACTTGGGATGTCTCGAATGGTGATTTCCTCTGATTTAAAGAGGAAATCCCTTCGATACAATCATTACAATACATACTTGAATCCTATCCTAGATCGGATCTTCTTTCTAAATCAGCATAGGATGTCCTGGTTTCACGCAACCGAATTCTATTACAGGAACTGAACGAGGTATTGTTGTTGCGGCTGGTGTAACAACTTCTTCTCATCGTTGTTGATGTTGTTTCAGCATCGCAATTCGCGGGTTGTTTCAGCCACGTGAATTGTGATCTGAGTGCATTGACCGTTGACTGTGGCAGCTTCCTTGTGTTTCATCACCGTCGGTTCTGGCGGTTTCCTCTGTGTTTCAGCATCTGCAACTCTGGACTGTGTAACAGCTCCGTGTTTCATCATCTGCATCCTCGAACTGTGTAGCAGCTCCTGGTTTTAGCATCTGCGACCTCAGACTGTGTAGCAGCTCCGTGTTTCAGCATCTGCGACCTCGGGCTGTGTAGCAGCTCCGTGTTTCAGCATCAGTTCTGTGTTTCAGCAATGGGCCTTAAGTACAAATCTGCAGTTTTGGACACTTATGCATTTCTAATCAATGGTTAAGTACAAAAGTGATGTAAAATATCATGAAAAACAGATTAAACGTATAGTAATGAGAAGGGACGTTGTATACCTTTGAGATGATAAGATAAAGTGATAGTATGAGTCTAAATGCAGGTGATCAAGAGTATAATGGTGGCAAAAAGTATAGGCAAAAAGGTACATTGTGTGATCCTAATATCCTGCACATCACCAGTCAAAAACTTGTTAGTCAAAATTTTCCCATGATGGTCATGCCCCCCAACTCTCCCCCATTTTCATGGGGTGTCACGTGACACCATTTAAGTGACATGTGAACTATTTTTGGTTTCCACTTAGGAAAAACACATCAAGTCACATGACACCTATGCAACTCATGTGACACCTAGGGTAGGATGAGACTTTCGTGCCCTTTTTCTAAATTTTTCCTTGGAAATTCAAGAAAAACTACCCATGAAATTGACTGTAGGAATAAAAAGCCTTACCTGGATCAGATGGTTCAAAATTTGGTTGTATAAATCTCCCACAATGATCTACTGAAGCCTGCACTTAGAGGAGGGTTTCTCCACAAATTCTTCAATTACCTCTCTTTGCAAATGTGAATGATCTTTTTAACATGGTAAGTTCATTTTATAACTCATTGGGTGATAAAAAAAATCCCTTTTCACATTGAGACCAAGTAAGTGGATTATTTTTTTTTTAAAGCTTATTGTATCATTTCAATGCCACTTTTTATTAAATTTGACCTCAGATTCTAGTTTACCTGCATTGATAGGGTTATAGGGACTTTTTTTTTTTACAGAAATGGTGACTTCCACCGAACTTGAGGTATGCGTTCTCAAATTGGCATATAGAGGTAGGTTTTTCCATGCATCCATTATTTGCATTATTTACCATCCATTTTTTTGACACATGCCTTAGGTTCGGTATCGTTAGGTTGCAACATTAGTCATTCCAATTTTTGTGTGTCATAACTTGCATGGTATTGCTTACCCTCCATGGGAACCCTATTTATCACCTTGATTGTTATTTGGTTCCCATGCTATGATTTCATGTAGGCCTAGGAACCCTCTTGTAGGCCCGCCATGACTTGACATTGAGATTCATTTTACTCTCTACATATTTATTATGGCCATATCTCGAGGGGTTTCTCATGTTTTTATGTTTCTTTACAGTCGCTTATGAATTTTTTACTTTCATCATGCATCCCGCCAATGCGCTATTATTTTCCCATGTTTCACTTACCACTCTTGCAATAGCCTTTGACCATCCACATCTTGCATTATTTGGCCCCCATTTTGCATCCACCTACCCATGGAGAGAACCACTTCTAAGAGTATACCTCACTTTCTAATACACATTTGCATTCACAATTTCTTAGGTCAGTTCCATGTGCTTGGAATGTAGAGGCATGATTTTAAGCCACTTTTTCTCTCCAAATGAGCTAAGATTTATCCCTTTTCCATGCTTGTTTGATAATGAAAAAGGCACCAGATGAGCTCACTTTTTAACTCTTTTTCATGCTTTCTAAACAATGAAAAATACAGCTTTCAAGTAAACTTTTACCTATTTTTTGGATTCTACATAAGAAGAAATGAAAAATGCACCTTCTAGAGTATACTTTTAACTCTTTTTGGGGCTTGTTAAAATTGAACGAAAAAGACACTACCGAGCACACTTTACCTCTCTTTCGAGCTTGTTAAAACATGAAGGAGACACAAAAAATAGAAAATAAAGATATTTTTTTTACCATTGATCTATTCTTGAAATGGTAGCATCAGTCAAGTTACACTTGAACCATGCTTGAATATGGAACCTTCTTGAGTCATCGTCTAGTTGGGTTATAGATTTCCTAGGAGTCATACCAATAATATGAGTCACATATACTCCTCTGATTGGTTACTCTTCCAGTCATCATGGATAGTTCTTCAATGCCTCCTGTGTCATTGAACTATATCAACTTGTTCATGTGTCTTGCTGCCAAGTCATCATTGTGTCGTTCTATATGTTCAAGGGAATTTTGAGCCTGAGTCGACCATCTATTGTTTTGTTGAATTTTTGAGTCAACCATCCCCATGTCAGTTTTACTTAGTGATTCTATATATTCACATAATTTCTTGGTGTATGTTTCGTGTCGATTGATGGGGGGTACATTAAGGCCCTCCTTCGATAAATCTCTTCCTATCGAATTTAGCACATTATCTAGGAGAGGGATATAGAAACAAAATAGTACCTTGGAGCTTGCAGTCCTTAGTGGTAGGCATCCTCACAATCGACAATGGATTTACATCATTGAATCTTAATCGATAGACTCTACGAGTTTTCAACATTGGATCCTCTATTCACACTTTCTATATTGTACTAGGTACCTTAGGGTCCATTTCCATCATTGGTGGGTCCCCTCGCATATATTAATGGTATACGTCAATGAATGGAAATTAGATGGTTTCTACCATGCTCAATATAAACTCATTTATTCGCATTCTATCGAATCATGCCATCATGGTTTGGGAGGAAGACCTTGGGTTTGGGGGCCACATAATTCCTTCATAACACCCCTCCCAAGTTGTGATGGAGTATATCACTTATATATGAGTACTTTGAAGACTTTGGGGGCACTCTCCTTCATGCTCATTGTCTTCCTAATGTATATGTTGGGACATAGATCCACATTCTATTTGGTCATGGATATGATCTCATTGATGACATGGATCCACCATGTATTCTTTTTTGGCCACGGTCTTGCATTTCATGTCATGGATCTGCAATGTATTTTTTTGTATCCATTCTTTGATATTGTTCAGAGTTTGGGTATGTATACCTTGAGGATAGTCTATACATGTCTTTATCCTTGGTGTTTTATTGCAGGTACTCCTTGACCTCCAAACCTCTTTTCTCTTTCCTCACATTTCCTCATAGTTTATTATAATTTGTTTTGGCCATCCATTCCTTTCCTAGCCTTACATATTTCGGGGCATCTATTATAGCCTTAATTTACACCCTACATTGTTAGAGGGAGCACAATAGAATATGCAAGCCAAAACAAAACCTTCAACTCATGATTTGGCCAATTGTTTAGGGGCGTCATTGGTCATATGTGGGAAAACTAGTGAAATGTCACTTGACATCAGTGTACATCAAGCGAGACCCCATGTAATATTATAGATTCACAGAGTTTCGAATAGGTAAGTGGGGGATGAGTTGTTTATTTGTGGAATTATCCTTGGAACTCACAACATTCGAGTCTCCATTGGTCTCTAGAAGATATAGAAGCTATTCCAAGACTCTTCCAATAATATATATAAAGAAGACCAATATTGAGCATGTGAAAAGAAGAATCATCTACAAATATATTCTACCAAAATTTAGAGGTACTTCTCCATCCTACATCAGTTGTAGTTAGGATTCCTATCTTGGTTGAAAATATGAGGAGGAGCAAGGAGTGATGGGAAAGGAGGAGTGCATATACACCTAGAGGTAAATTTCATTGATGTATTTCTCTCTTATTACTTAATAGATCAATAGATTTCCCCCATGAATATTTATATTTCATTCATGAATGTTCAAATATGATTTATTCCTTCATAGATCAGGTTATATCCAAGCTAGATCTAGGATTCTATCATTAAGAAGAGAGGTAGGAAGGCATTGTTTTGTCACTTGTGTGCAGGTAACATGTTGAGGGAGGTAGAGAAGGATCTCCAAGACTACAATAGCCAAGGATACACAAGTAAAAACTTTAGGAAAAGGTATCCTATTCTATCATTTCTTGGTGTAATTGTGAATCTAATTGCTTATTTCTAGGGAGAACCATAGAAGTCTATCCCACCATATATCTAGGATCAGTAGGTAGATCCTAGGGAGATCTTGTCATTCAATTGGTGATATTTTCTCTGTAACAATTTTTTACCCACCCTAGTGGATATAGAATAGGATGATCATGAACGACCAACCTAATTTTGTTGACCAGATGAACTGGTATGAGATTGGATCGTGAACCAAAATTGAATAGAGCATATACCTTGGTATCCTTGATTTGGATATTGATATGGAAGAGTTTTTTAATCTCCTTATTTTCCTTGTGATGAAGGATACTAAGATTCACCTCCTTCTACAATGAAGTTTAGGAAATATTCTCTTCCACATATAAGATGTTGTCTACCCGATTGCTTGAATCCATGGCTAGAAGGTTCTTCTTATTGGCATCCTTGTTATGACTACTACGGTTTATCTCTGGATGTAGTTTCCAACACTTTTCTTAAATGTGGCCATTTTTATTTCAATGGTTACAATGGTTACTTAGATCATTGCACTGATGTGTAGTGACTGCCATCTTCTTTTATTTCCATTTCCACTTCTTCTTCCCCTCTTTGGAAGTGTATTGGTGTTCTTTCTGGTTGGAACCACTTGGTTGTCCTTTCTTGTGGCCTATATTTTCTAGATATTGTTCTTGCACATAGGCCTCATTAACTATCTTGGGCTTGAATATAATCACTTTCACAAATGACTATGTAGACCCCCAAGACACTTGAGGAGTAAATGTAGGTTATTGGAAGAGATACCCAACATGATAGCCATATTTTTGAATTTGGTGGTGCACTCCTACACACTCTGCCCTTTCCTTTTCCTGAAGTAATGCTAATGGATCCATTGGTCCTCTACATACCTGACAAGGTAGAATTGGGACTTAATGAGGGTTTTGAAATCCTTCCACTTAGTTACTTATGGATCACCCTCCACCCAAACTTTCTCTGTGTGGATTTCCCACCAAGTTAATGCATGACCATCTAACTTTAGTTGGGTAAACAAAATCTTTTGCTCCTCATCTATATTATGAAAACTAAAATAGACCTCTAATTTTTGCAACCAATAATTCAAATTCAATGCATCGATCTCCCCTTGGTATGGATTGATATCCACTTTTGCTTCCATTTTAAATAAAGACTGTGAAGGGGTAATGGTACTAGAACTTGGGTTATTTTTCTCAGACTCTTTCCTTTGACTCGTTTTCCGGGTCTTAATTGTCTCTTGGTCTCCCCTCTAATTTGATATCTGAGTTAGAGCCTCTAGCCTCTAGCCTCCCTGGATGGTCCGAGCTTAGTTTCTAGAGATTCCATGAAGAGGGATATATTGCAAGAGATATCAACAAAGTTATCTTCTAGCCTCACAAATCTCTCTTCTATTGGATCTCGAGGGTTGTTGTGAACATACTCATCCACCATGGTTAGGGTTCAACAACTCTCTTCTTAAGACAATTCTTGGATCCTGCATCTTTCCAAAAATACCCCAAAAAAATTTCTCTGATACCAATATGATATGTAAACTATTGTGGATATTCCATTGGAACAAATCGTCACAACAAATCTTATGATATTTTGAAATCTTAGACTATGCAGATTATTTTTCCTTAGATCCTAGATTAATTAATTACTAGCTTTTCTTGAATTAATGAAAATAATTGGATATGAAAATGAAAGAACAAAAAAAATATATATGCACCATCTGCACAATTGAACACAAGATGTATCCTCGGAAACCCAATACAGGAGAAAACCCGCTAGAAGGTGAGGCCTATGATCTGCTCTCTCTTTTTTAGTTATGGAAAGAAAGTACAAAGAAAGATGCACTCATTATGGAGATTCCTTTGACATTGTGGCCTCAACAATTGCTATAGAATCTCCTACCTCCTCTTTTATTCTCTCAAAATACCACTCCTTCGATGCTCTACTAAACTATGGAACAAGTGCAATAAAAAAGAATGGGACACCTTTCTCCTCCTAGTGGATCAGTATTTAACATAGCTCGATAGTCGTCTAGGGTTAGGGTTTTGACTTCCTCAACCCTGAATTAGTGATCAGGTTTGGAACTTCTATAATATTGTTGAAATTCCACATCTGGCTAGGCCCATATGTGTGAGTAATGGGGGATGACATGGAATCCACTCATACCATGGTGGTCAACAAGGTAGGCCAACTTACGAGAGGCATAACTTTTACATATGAGCTCCAATTGAGGCATTTGACTCACCTTTGGAAAGGTCCGAGAGTGTAGAACAATGGAAAGGGTATGGTACAAGTTTTAGACTCTGTAACCCCAATAAATTTCACTCGATGCCTCAAAATGGCTCTGAAATGTTCTTGAACTAAAATTTCCAAACAGGGACCTACCACTAAAATGACCTTGAAAGTTGATTCCTCAAATATTTTTCACCCAGAAGTACCGAAATAGATGACAAATTATAAAATGTTGCTATGCAAATCACTTGGTGTAGAGAATCAATGGGAATAGCTATACTTAGGACCTAATTATGAATTCCTTGTGGTCAACCCCATTTTTTCAAAGAATACAACTAGTGGGAGAAGGTTTATAGGCCCACCACACTTCCAAGGCATTGACTCTTGATTCCATTTAAAAATGTATACCAAGATAGAGTAAAAGTGTAGCATGTAACTATGTATTATAAATATCTCTAGGTCTAAAATGCATTGCATCCAATGAATTCAAATTAGGGATTAATTGTAACACCCTGTTTCCCCCATCTTGTAATTAATCATAAAATAGGATTTACCATGCTAAGGCATGTGGACAATATAAATGTATTATTGTTTGAGTTTCCAATAACTGACTGTGGGGGTGAAGCCTTGAAATTACTGGCCATGATATCACTAGAGGAAGAATGTGAAAACTATAGGAGAGGGTTCATTATACCAAATAACCGCAAATTTCCCTTGATGAGGATGACAAACCTCCTTCGGACCCTAAGGAAAGAAATCAGTTAATGAAGAAAGGACCAGTGGTTGAATTATCAGGGATCTGCAAACCTGAGCTTCCTTCTGATAGAATAAACGTGATGGTTCGGGAACCTTCCAAGAGAAGGAAGGTAAAAAGAGATACACAGGGATAGGATATGGGGGACAAGCTCGTAAAGGAGATGCACAAATCTCTCCAGGGAATAAGTAAGAGAAGGTCGTGAGTTTGATGTTGGGTGAGCATCCGATAAATCTCACCGAGGCCATAACAGAGAGGGAAATCTCTGAAAGTTCACAGAGAACAGAATCCGACCATAAGCGGAAATAGAGAAGAATCCTTGAGAACCGCAGGAGTTCCCTGGTGATATCATGGCTTGGCACAGGGGTGTCCAGAGTGCTAAGAATGAATGCCTCTGAGGCTATGGTAGGGTGGAAGTACGAACACCCACAGTTAGTTGGTTGGAAGAAACCTGTAATAGATAAGCGATCTCCTGCCCTGTGTAATTTAGCTATAATTGTGTATGAATTGGTTATACTATGAATGCTTTTCAGGAATATGCATGATTTCTTAATGGATATATTGTATCCCTTCTATTTCTGCTTGGTTGTATAATTAAGCAAGTAAGAAATTATATGGATAAGACATGTTTTATACTCGTAAATGCTTGTGTCCTATGGTGGCATAAGCTAGATTCATGAACTGTGTGTTCGTCGATCGTGGACATAGTTTTCTATGTACGCATGTAACTTTCCTAATAATTTTGATTCCCTTGGAGGATGAAGTCTATTAAGCTTAGGAGAGGTAGTGCAGATATGCATAGGCTCCCTACGAGGCAAGCAGAGACCGAGACCCACTTAAGTCATAGACTTGATGAATGAGCGCAAGGGGTGCACGAAAGACTCTTCTAAGAGTCAAGTCCAGGATAAAGAGTGCAAAGCTCTTAAGTCCTTCATACCTGATGAAGCTCAATAAGGATAGCGAGATTTGAAGTAAAGAAAGGGAATATTCTTTCATTTGGAAGATGAATGGACGAGATCCTTTCAAGAGGATCTGAGGTTTGTCATGACCGTTAGATTTGAAGAAGGAGTGTAGGCATTAATGCCTCGACTCCATCAGTCTTCGCAAGTTCGACGAACATTGGTAGCCATCGTGCAGGGGACGGACCCTATGAAACCCCCAAAACCTGAGGTCACAATGCAACCTAGACTATAGATCCAAGGATCTATCGAGATCCACCTTGACCATTGGATTGGGTAGAGGGAGCGATCTGGACCATAGAATATCGGGGATGCGAAGGAGGTCGTGACTTGGAGTTCGCAAGTCGTGAAACCCTGACATCATCAGAACCGCCTGTTGGAAGGATGTGTGGCGAATGATCAGTGCTTCGTTGACTTGCTTATAAGAGAAGTCAAAGGGAAGAACCATGGGAACTCACAAGTCCCGAGTTCGCGATTGGGTAGGAGCCGTCTCATCATAGAGGATTTGAGTCATTGATCTGTGCTCAGAAATATCGGCATTTCGAAAGTCATGCGGGCAAAGGTGACTCGCATCAGGAATTCCCAATACGCAAAACTGCGACGAAGTCTGGACCATTGATCGTTAGAATAATATGGACCGTTGAATAGGGGAAAAGGAATATCACGCTTTCAGCTATCGGCAAAAGGAAGAAAGTTGCATTGCAACTTCATAAGACGTGAAAATCCAGACGTGCTTAGGAGTGAGGCCCTAGGACCTGACTAGAGGTCATATGGTGGACGCATAAAGGGAGGAGCTAAATATCCGTTAACCCTTTTCGGGTATTGGGGATTGAAGGAGTCGGGGAACTCAACATCAGGAGTCCCGATATCGCGAAACACGATGTTCCCAGAGGATTGGCCCTAGGTCACCAGATAGGGACACCTGGAGGAGAGATAAGGGAGGATCTAGAGCCCATTAAGCCCTATTTCATGTTTCAGGACTTGGAGGAGTCAGGTTTCTTGGAATGAAAATCCCCAACATCGTGAAACACGATGCGCCTATGGCATAGGCCTGTGGTCACAGGGTTGTGGTCACGTGAAGGGAGCTTAGACCTAGTGCTTATATGCATGGGTTGAGTTCAATAGGGGGACTTGTGGATTTGTTGTGGGATTCCAACAGGGAATCGAAGAGTTGCTTCAGCTCAGGAATAGGAGATGATCCATTGATAGGGAGGTCAGCAGGCCCTGCTGAGTTGGAAGCTTGCAGTGCATGAGGAAAAATAATTTTTTTTATGTTTCCCCATTGTGGGTGTGTTACAAAATGGTATCAAAGCATGGTTACAACACTTGGTCTACTTGGACCCATGCACGAGTCGCATAAAGAGGTATTGTTACCTGCATTTACTCCTTGAGGAGAAGGACTGCAGATTGAACTTGTGATTTTGAGAATTCTTGTTGAATTTCAGTAGAAGAATTTCTTTAAACCTTGGTCAAAGTGATAACTACTCTTACCGGTGTAGGGATATGCTAATTAATGTTAATAATAAGATTTAAATGTGGATAGTTGAAGGTGGCAGGGTTTTGTCAAGGGTAGCTGAAGCCCAAAGGATGGATGACCTGGTGTTCGTAACACTACCTCTAAGCATGGGTAGTTGGAACCTCAGGCACTGATGATGGTTGATTATATAATGGTTAATACCTTTGTGGGATTAAAGGAATCTGATAGGATCAGGTAGGATCCTTGGCAGTATAATTACTTCTTTATATTAAACTTAGAGTATATAACTCCTCATGACCGGAGGAAAGGTGAGATGGGTAAAGTCCTATAGAAGTTGAGGCAAGAAGGTTTTCTTGCCGGCTATTATAATATAAAAGGGAAAGTGACTTTGGTTGGTTATTTCCATAAAGAAAAGGAAACATCAGTATGAGTTATAACTGTGAGATTAGTTAGGTAAGTGACTGTAATCTCTAACTAAGAGAACACTAATGATAAAACTAATGATAAAACTAATCTAGTATGATGAATACTTAGTTGTGTGTGTATGCTTGAGTGCATGGATTTAATGCATTGTGAATCTTCTCAATATGAAACCTGATATTAATACCAGTTAGGTATGAATGATATTAAATGTGCAAGTGATGCACATGTATGATGTAAGAGTATAAGTATACTAAAATCCCAATATGGTTGCCCTGGTGAGTGAAATGTGAGGCAAGCATAACACTTGTCAAGATTGAATGAATACCATGGATGCATGGTTAAATCCATTCTGAAGAGTCATGAAAGTTATGTTTTGAATGATAGCTTAAGGGGAATGTGCTCCATCTCCCCAGGAAAAGTCAGTACAAATAAATGAAAGAGTATACGAGAAAGGATGCTCTGTTGTCTTGATAAGAGGCAAATGATTTTGCCTTTGAGGATCACATGAGAATGATTGTAAATAATCATGAGTTGATTGATTTTAAAGTAGAGATGTATGTAGACTATGAAAAATACCTATGGAAAATGCACACAGGCTTATGATTATGAGTATAGCTAAGTACATCATGGATGTAAGTTATAAGAAAATAGAATATGTGTGGATGCATAATCTAGAAATCATGTCATAAATGATGTCCCTTAAAGAATGCTTATTAACAAGTTGAAGCTAATTCAAGCTTGAGGCCATCATAGATAGTGATGGATATGAAATAAGGAATTTGCATGATGAAGGAGTTCCCTATGGAGGAACTGTGTGAAGACTCTGTCAGGAAAACAAGGTCACAACCTTAATCACTGTTGAGAATTAAGCAGTGAGCCACAAGCTTATATATATATATATATATATACCAGAATCCTGGATTATATTTTGAAAAACATCACGTAATGAGTAGAAGACTAATAAATGAATAGTGGCCATCTCGATGATTGAATGGTAATGTGTTGGATGCACAGGTTCATGATCCATTATGAACAAAAAGTTTGTTATTAAAGCATGTTGTATTCCAAAAAGGGTTAGGGTGAGGCCTAACCAAGGCTTCTCGGGAAAAGAGCAGAAAGATCACAATAAAAAGTAGATTGCATAAGTAAAGGCGGAACATTTGCCTCACCCTAAGAAACCTAAATTGTTTAATGGAGTCGTAGGACTAAAAGAGCA
The DNA here is from genome assembly GCA_010110895.2 of Picea sitchensis. Classification (NCBI taxonomy): domain Eukaryota; kingdom Viridiplantae; phylum Streptophyta; class Pinopsida; order Pinales; family Pinaceae; genus Picea; species Picea sitchensis. The sequence goes on along the minus strand of SNQJ01S0072989.1, from coordinate 9,897 downwards.
GTTGTGGAAACTGGTATAGTTGGTAAAAGGCAAGTAAACTCCCCGAGTGTGATTAAATGAATAAATGAGTACGTTTAAATGATTAGGCTTGGTTGAAGCCATGATTAAGAAAAGGCATTGAAGCCTTAGAGATAACTCAACTGGGCTGAAAAGTCCCAGGCGGTGTAGAAAGAGTTGGAAGAAGGGGATAGTCCTCAATTCTTGCTTGCTGAGTATTATGTTTTCACTTGAATAAGAAAACCGATTTACTAATAAAAGTAAATGTTTTGACACCATAGTGATAAGGATTGTATGGTTGAAGATACAATCGAAATATGTTCTGTTGCACTTGTGGAAACATTTGAGGATAACACGATGAAGTTCATGAAGATATGCTAGAACATTTTGAAGATGTTTTATGAATTTGAATGTTATGATACATGCATTTGGTTTAATATTACAACTAATGTAATTGTGACTATCATGATGCATGTTATGTATAGAAATGAATTGGAGCTATTGAGGAAGACATTTTCCAATGATGGGAAGCCTCAAGAAAAGAGTGACCATGGGAAGGCTGCAGTCAAAATATTGTTGACAGGACTGCGAAAACCCCGCTAAAGCACTGTTGATGAGGTAAAGATCAGAAAGAGAGTGCTAGTAGCCAAGAACGGGTATAAAAATATTCATGCTTATGTGGAACAGGGTATTAAAGGATTCGGGTGAGAATCCATTCTGAAATAGTTTATTGTCTCATACTATACACGAAATTTGAGAGGGCAGGTGTATGCCATGGATACCCAAGTAAGGTATGATTCAGAAAGAAGAACCCAAATGTTGGAGGTGTGAACCTATGGTAGTGAAGATCGATTGTAACCATCGGAAGAATTCATGGACCAATATGTCATGAATACATGGACCAATCAAGGAACGATTGGAAACAAAAGTGCTCATAGATAGCATGTTACATGGAATTGCTTCAAGGAAATGCATATTTGCATAAAGGACAGACAATGGATTTCCCATTGAGGAAGGAGGACCTTCCAACATTTCTACTCACATTTTATAGGTGTTAGAGAAAACCAAATTTTGGTGGCCATGAGTGTTGGCACCCTGGTTATTAATGAAGGCATAATGCGTGGGTGCATTCATGTGAAACTTTTAAGTTTCATGTGTACTGATTTGGGATCGTGATCGACCTATAGCAGGAAATATGGTCTTGTTGTAAGAATGAATGAAAATGAATAACCCATATGATGAAAAGGTTGGTTAACTTTCAACACACCATGACCAAGAACTTGTCATAAAGTGTGACAAACTTGAAAATCAATGCAAGAGTGCATTGGGTATGAATGTGGCCATGAACATTGGCACATTTGTTAAAATCCTTTGAAAGGTTGAATTACATTTTGAAAGGTTTGGTATGTTGAAATGAGGCATAGGAAAGGATTGAAATCCCCTTTTTATGTTTATGTATATGTGATGAACTATTAGTATGCATGGTTTTGAATACACACACACACACACACACACACACACACATATATATATATATGGAGGCATGAGAGACTAACAACTTGTTTAACTGTGTGAAGAATGAACTGCAGGAGGAAAAGGGTCTTGGATATGGTAGTGTTGTAAGCCCATAAGGAAGACCAATTTCCCGCTAAGCCAAACTGCAAGGAATGGTATTTCCTTTTGAGAAAGTGAATTTGATTGTTAGTATGCACAATTCTGAAATTTTTGTGATGTCGTTGTAAATGTGTAATAAAAATATAATGTGCATGAGAACTAACAATTTGTTTAGCTGAGGAATGAATTGCAGGAATAAAGAGTCTTGGATATGGCAATGTTATAAGCCATAAGGAAGACCAATTTCCTACTGAGCTAAAATGTTATGGGGAAGAAAGTACGATGCTTGTGAATCTGGTTCCTATGCAGAACAAATATGAAAACAAAATGTGGAATTTGGAAATCTGTGGGTGACCGATTTACAAAAAAAAATTGAATTTAAAATTTATAATAATGTCTCATGAATTTTTGTATACCTGTGATACAGGTGAGAAAGAGAGTAACCTTCGTCCCTAACTTTCGCTAAGACGGAAGAAAAGATTTGTCCAGAAAGGATAGATGATGAAAAATGGCTACTGCTGAGCCGTGAGAACCCTGTGATAAGCCATGATCGCCTGAAATACATTTTGTTGAGGTAACACAAGCCGGAGGGACGCCTTGACAGATCAAGTCTGAGGGATGCCTCGACTGTAAGACTCGATAGAGTCTCCAAAATTCTTCATGTGCGAGAAAACCTTGGTAGGGCAAGATGGATCAACCGAGGGACTGTATAACAGTGAAGGGGATGCCTGAGCCTGGGCCTAGAGGGTGAGTGACCGCAAGGAAGAGGAGACCTTAATAGTTATTGTAAACTATTGGGATCATGCACATGGTGGGTAGTTCTTCCTGTGTGAGAAAACCTTGGCAAGGCAAGAGGGATCACCCGAGGGACTGTATAGTAGAGAAGGGGATGCCTGAGCCTAGGCCTGGAGGGTGAGTGACTGCAAGGAAGATGAAACCATGATAGTTTTTGTAAACTATTGAATTGGGATCATGCACCCAATGGGTATGTCAAGGAAAAACAATGAGCCTGGATAAAAAAAACAACCATGTGGATACAAATCCACAAACTGTACAGATAATTATTGTGCTAAGATTATGAAAATTTTCCTAGAAATTTTTATGCAATGTTTTTTCATAAGACTATGATTAACGTGCTTGTTGTCTAAGAATTATTGAAAGAAGGTGACAAAGATTAAGGTTTTGAAAAAGAACCTGACCGAGAAAGAAGGATCGAGATTTCTGAAACAACTGAATGAGAAAGGCATGACAGGTGTTTTTGAGAAAGAACATCGAGGACGGTGTTCCTTTAAGGGGGAGAGAATTGTAACACACTGTTTCCCCCAACTTGTAATTAATCATAAAATGAGATTTACCATGCCGAGGCATGTGGAAAATATAAATGTATTATTGTTTGAGTTGTCAATAACTGACTGTGGGGGTGAAGCCTTGAAAGTACTGGCCATGATATTACTAGAGGAAGAATGAGAAAACTATACGAGAGGGTTCATTATACCAAATAACCCCAAATTTCCCTTGATGAGGATGAAAAACCTCCTCCGGACCCCAAGGAAAGAAACCAGTTAATGAAGAAAGGACCAGTGGTTGAATTATCAACCACCCCCATGAATGGGAGCATGGTCTAGCTGCAGAATGTCAGCCCAAAGTACCATAGAGATCTGTAGACACGAGCTTCCTTCTGACAGAAGAAACGTGATGGGTCGCGAACCTTCCAAGAGAAGGAAGGTAAAAAGAGATACACGGGGACAGGACACGGGGGGGGCAAGCTCGTAAAGGAGATGCGCAGAAATCCCTGGGGAATGATGAAGATAAGGCCATGATTTTGATGCTGGGTGAGCATCTGATAAATCTCGCCGAGGCCATAACAGAGATGGAAATCTCTGAAAGTTTGTAGAGAACAGAATCCGAGCAGAAGCAGAAACAGAGAAATAATCCTTGAGAACCGCGAGAGTTCCCTGGTGATATCATGGCTTGGCATGGGGGTGGCCAAAGTGCTAAGAATGAATGCCTCTAAGCCAATGGTAGAGTGGAAGGATGAACACCCACAGTCAGTTTGTTGGCAGCAACCTGTAATAGATAAGTGATCTCCTGCCCTATGTAATTTAGCTATAATTGTGTATGAATTGGTTATACTGTGAATGTTTTTAGGAATGTGCATGATTTCTTAATGGATATACTGTATCCCTTCTATTTCTGCTTGGTTGTATAATTAAGCAAGAAATAAATTATATGGATAGGACATGCTTTATACTTGTAAATTCTTGTGTCTTGTGGTGGCATAAGCCAGAGTCACGAACTATTTGTTCGTCGACCGTGGACATAGTTTTCATGTATGCATGTCAACCTTCCTAATCATTTTGAGTCCCTTGGAGGACGAAGTCTGTTAAGCTCAGGAGAGGTAGTGCAGATATGCACAGGCTCCCTGTGAGGCAAGCAGAGATCGAGACCCACTTAAGTCCTAGACTTGATGAATGAGTGCAAGGGGTGCGTGGAAGACTCTTCTAAGAGTCAAGTCCAGGAGAAAGAGTGCAAATCTATTAATTCCTTCATAACCGACGAAGCTCGGGAAGGATAGCGATATTTGAAGTAACGAAAAGGAATATTCTTTCGTTTGGAAGATGAACAAACAAGATCCTTTCGGGAGGATCTAAGATCTGTCACGATCGTTAGATTTGAAGAAGGAGTGTAGGCGTTAATGCCTTGACTCCTTCAGTCTTCACAAGTTCGACGGACATTGGTAGCCATCGTGCAGGGGACGGACATTATGAAACCCCCAAAACCTAAAGTTGTGATGTGACTTGGACTATAGATCCAAGGATCTATCAGGATCCACCTTGACCATTGGATTGGGCGGAGGGAGCGATCTGGATCATAGAATATACGTCTAGACAGTAGAAAGGAAGCGCACAAGAAGAATAGATCTGAGCCATTGGATCTGGCTCGCAAACCAATAGTCGTTGGATCCAGAGGACGGTGCACGAGACAAGTTCTGATTTGATCGTGGTTGTCCATTAAGGAGGAAAGGTGGTGAGATCTCAACATTTCGCTGACTCGCAGAGCGAGAAGGTCAAAGAGCATAATTGTTCGAACTCGCGATATGTGAAATGGCGATTTAATCATGGTCGTCCATTAAGGAGGACACATGGTGAGATCTCAGGATTTCGCTGATTTGCAGGGTAGAAAATTCAAAGAGGGTAGTCGTGAGAACTCGCGATACACGAAATTCCAACGCACCTTGGGTTTAGGCTCCGAGGCATAGTAAATGGTCACATGGACAGAGACCAAATGAGGGAGCTAATAGTCGTTAAGCCCTTTCAACATTCGAGAGTCGGGAAGTCAAGGTTGGCTCACTCGCAAAGTCCCGATATGCGAATTTGCGAAGAGATCTGGACCGTTAGATCCAGAGGAGCGCGAACCGTCAGATTTGAGAGCCCTGACATGTCGACATTTCGGGAGTCGGGGATGCGAAGGAGGTTGTGACTTGGAGGTCATTAGTCGCGAAACCCCGACATCATTAGAACCGCCCGTTGGAAGGATGCATATCGAATGATCAGTGCTTCACTGACTTGCACAACAAAGAAGTCAAAGGGAAGAACCATGGGAATTTGTGAGGGCCGAGTTTGCGATTGGATAGGAGTCGTCTGATCACAGAGGATCTAAACCACTGATCTGCACTCAAAAATATTGACATTTCGGAAGTCGGGTAGGCAAAGGTGACTTGCATCGGGAATTCCCAGTATGCGAAACCGCAACTAAGTCTGGACCGTTGATCGTCGGAATAATCTAGACCATTGAACAGGGGGAAAGAAATATCGTGGTTTCAGCGATCGGCAAAAGGGAGAAAGTTGCATCACAACTTCATAAGATGCGAAAATCTCGACGCGCTTAGGAGTGAGGCCCTAGGACCTGACTGGAGGTCATATGGTGGATGCATAAAGGGAGGAGCTAAAGATCCGTTAACCCTTTTCGGGTATCGGGGATTGAAGGAGTTGAAGAACTCAACATCATGAGTCCCAATATCGCGAAACGCGACATGCCCAGAGGATTGGACCTAGGTCATTGGACAAGGACACCTGGAGGAGAGCTAAGGGAGGAGCTAGAGCCCATTAAGCCCTATTTCAGGTTTCGGGGCTTGGAGGAGTCAGGTGTCTTGGAATGAAAATCCCCGACATCGCGAAACGCAACGCGCCTACAACGTAGGCTTGTGGTTAGGTGAAGGGAGCTCAGACCTAGTGCTTGTCCCCTCGGGCTAAGTTCAATAAGGGGACCTGTGGATTTGTTGCGGGATTCTAGTAGGGAATCGAAGAGCTGCTTCAGCTCAGGAATAGGAGGCGATCCATTGACTAGGAGGTCAGTAGGCCTCGCTGAGTTGGAAGCTTGCGGGTTTGCATGAGGAAAAAGCAAAATTTTTATTTTGCCCTATAGTGGGTGTGTTACATTCATATGTTGAGGGTATCGTATGATTTCTCCAAGAAATCCTCAACTAGCGACACATGTGGGTTTAATGGATTTTTTAATTTGTCATGCATATTTTTAGCTATTGATATCTCATGAATTAGACCATCAACTAAAGAATAAGTTGCACGTTAAAGGAATGAGGTGACAAGGTGTAGGCCCTTCGAAACATTTTAATCTTAAGTCAATATGAGGTGATAAGGTGTAGGCCCTAGTCCTTGAACACGTGAATGTTAACATCAAAAATGGAAATGCATGATGTTTAAATGGTATCTAGATAAAAGCCACTTTATTAAATGCCACTTTGCTAATGGTTTTAATAAAGTAACTTTATATACCCTTTTGCAAAAGTTTACAAGTCTATTATGCAAGTGGAGAAAGAAAGATTTCATATCGGATTGTGAGAATATTAACATAGCAAAAGGAGATGCATGAGGTTTTTTAATATTATTAAAAATATTATGTCCACATGGGGTTTGTGGATAAAAGCTACTTTATTAAAAATAGTATTATGCTTTTATTAAAGTAACTTTATAAAACACTCCACTAAGATCACACCAACGGATCACGAGCTCTTACCATCCAAGATGCCAAAATTTGAAAGGACACGTAGAGAGACAAGGGCGCCAAGCCCCACGTGGAAGTTTTGGTAATGGATTTCACGTCAAACTTGGGCATTTGTGGAGGGAAGGGTGGAATGAAAAGCATGAAATAAGACATGATATGATGGAAGGAGTTTTTATCTTCAACGAATATTTCGCATAAAAGGGGATTTTAATAAAGTGAGTTTCATAAAGTTTTTTATAAAATTTAAATATCTTAAGAAAAAATTAAAAAAAATCCAAGTTCAAAACTTAGAGATTTTGTAAAACCTATAAACCATCATACATATTATTGTGCAGTAAACACAACAATATTGATTGATCCCCTTGATATCTTTTAAGGTTTTTAATTAATGTTCACTTTATTTTAATAATAAAGTTTTACTTTATTTTAATAATAAAGTTTTACTTTATTATTAATAACATTAAAAATTGTTTTTAATAGAAATAGAAGAATAAAAAAGTTATGAGTTCAAAAATTAATGACTTAATTAAAGTTATAGCTAACATAAGTTTTCCAACAAAACACAAGTAATACATGGCTTCTCCAAATTTGATCAGCACGGTCTATGTGAAGAGATGTTATTGATTAGAAGCTTCTATAATTGGTTAAGAAAGGAGATATATGACTCGCTTATTTTGGAGGATATTTTAATGATTTCTAATAGTAACATAGTCTTGCAAATGTATAATGAATTTGCTCCTTAGTTTTGCAATTGCAAATGCATAATGAATGTGGTCCTTGAATTGAAGATGAGGAATTTAAAATTTTGGTATTGAAATGGAAAGGAGGAAGTAGATAACATAGTTTTGTAAATGCATAAGGAATGTGCTCCTTGAATTGAAAAGGGATAAAAAAATTTGGCAATTGAAAGGGGAGAGGAGGATATGGATAATTTCAAAGATGAAAATTTATCTTAGAATGTAGAAACATGGTGAATTTTACTAATCTTTATTATGCAAATTATAAAATCTTTGGTGATATTTTTATAAAAATATTCAAATTTCTAAGGATTTTATAGAGTTTCTATCAAATTTGGGCTATTTTTAAGGTAAAATAATTTTATTCTATAGAATTTGGGTGAATAACTTTTAGAAAAAAGAGAAATTGACAAATCCTTTTTTTGAAAAAACATGGAAAATTAACCCATGAGTAAAATTTAACCCCTAAAATTTTCCATGAAAAAAGAAGTAGATAGAGAAAAGAAAAAAAGAAAAAAAGTAAAAAAAACTTGAGTTGAGGATTCATCACTCAATTGCAGGATTCTCTAATTCAAGTAATTATTTTTTGTATTTTCACCTCTATTTTTTATCATATTTGAAACATGTAAACATTAATTTTTAATGCATCAAGTAAATTGGTAGGACTTTGTGGAGATAAAGGTGCTTCTAGATTATTTTGATAAAGAATTTGTTATCCAAAAATAATTTCAAGAAGTGGTAGAAAATACAATATGTAAATTTAATTTCTACTCTCCCAATCGTCATTCTCCTTCCTTTTATTTTCCTTGGACATAGCGTCTAGTAGAAGAAAGTGTTCAAAGTGGGAAACTACATGATATTCATGAGAGATTTCTAATAGTGCTTTACCCTCTACCACTTTTCTAATGGTTGGGGAAAATATAGTGAAAAGAGGGCTCTCTTCAAACCAAAAAGTGGATGACAAAGTGAAATCATTGCATTTGTTCCAATGGGGACCATGATTTTTCATGTTCCAAAGGCCCCATCAATTTTGTAAACCAACCCACATTTGATGAAGGTTATGAAATTCATAAAGTGGATGTCTTTTATTAGCCTTTTCAAAATTCATGCAATGAATCAAATCTTTCTATCTTTATAAAGAAAAGTCGTAATATAATTTTATCAATATTTCTTGCAATAATCATTATTTTTATGACTCTTATAATGATGACATGGTTGCGAATCATTTCTTGAATTTCCCAATAGTAAAATATAGTTATGAATATGTGATTCTTTCCCTAAGTTTGTTGAAAATTTTGAAATGGAGAGCATTTTCATAAACCCTAACTTTCTTCTCATTTATGGAACCAATTCCATGGAGTTTGGGGAAGGGGAATCAATTTTTCATCCAGAATTATTATATTTTCTTAGCAATAATCTCCAAAATTAAAAACAAGAGAAAGACCTTGCTCTTGAAAATCACATTCTCTTTCCAAATTGTTTGATTATTTCTCTTGAAGATATGTAAAACCCCTATTTCCCCCAGTTTGTAAATATAATTATAACTGGCCAAGAGACTATGGAGGACTAAATATGTGTGAATGTTTGATTTGATGAACCCTTGTATAAAAGGGTCATTGTATGAATTTATGTTATTAATAGAATTTGAATATGTGTTGCACAACTGCTGAAAGGGGGGAAGTTTGCCAAGATAGACCATGGATGTTATGAGAGAGATGGTGAAGGGAAACCAAGTATGGTTGAGATGACCCTCACCAGACCAGTACCTACTAGGTGTAATTTATCAACAGTCCTCTGACCCAGAAATGAATTACCAGTCAGGTTGGTAGTTGGAAGGCCATCCTCAAGAGTTAATGAGGAGATGGGGTAGGGTACCCATCTACAAGGCTTCCAGGCCCGACCACGAATTGGGATTAGGAACCACACAACCTTGCTAAGGAAGGAAATAAATGAGGTAATTTGGGGACAGAGACAAATCTGCGAGATACCAGAGTAGAGAAAAACACTCTCCTGAGAAGAGCAGTGAATACACTTTGATTCTGAAGTTGAAAGAAAAATTCTGAGCAATAAGCTCATTTTGGATGAAAGAAGCCATGGACAGGTTTTGGCTACAAGCTAATAAACAAGGCTGAGGAGTGACTGAGGAAGTACTCGTGCATACCTCCTTTCTTGGAGTAGAGAAAACTAGACATCCAGTTCCTGTGGGAGGAGGAGTAACCTTCGTCCTTGACTATTGTGGAGAAAAGAGAAAGAATCTCTCTTAGAGCATCATGGTCTAGCTCGAGGGTGGCCAGTGGTAAATCCGTTAGGAGTGACTATGCCTATGGTTGGGAGGAGACAGGTACCCCTTTCAACAATTGCTTCACATTTTCTAGTTCTGATAAGTATTTTCATACTATGTGTATTATATTGGATGTGATGATGAAATGTCTGTGTTTATGATTCAGTATTGCAGTATTTGAACAATTATTAGATAGGCTCTTTTGCTTCTGTAAACTGCTATTCTTCATGGATTTCAAATTTATCC